>JAJMZS010003060.1:0-53390 GCA_023807205.1 Isotricha prostoma
AATTATGAAATGAATAACAATTATAATTATGAAAATGAAAATAATTATAATTATGAAAAAAAAAACAATTATAATTATGAAATGAATAACAATTATAATTATGAAATGGAAATGAAAATAATCATAATAATGAAATGAATAAAAATAATAATGAAAAGGAATTTTGCAATGTAAAAAATCAAAATATTTATAATAAAAATATAAAAAAATATTCCAAAGATGAATATAATGAAATTAATAATAAAGATAATTATAATGAATATATACAAAATAATTATAATCAAACTAAAATAAAAAGAAAAAAATATGATGAAAATGAAAAAATGAATTATCATCATAAAAATATAAATAATAATAATATAGAGAATATAGAAAATGAAAATATTGAAAATGAAAAAAATATAAATGAAAATGAACAAAATGACTATGATGAATATAACTATAGTGATGAAATAAATAATCTATTAGAAGATAATATGAATGAAAATGAAAAAATAAATAAAATAAATTTGAATAATAATGATATTAATGATAATAATAATGAAAATTATGAGAAAAATAAAAATGATTTCAATAACTTAAATAATAATAAAGAAAAAGAAATAGAAAAAATAGAGGAAAAAGAGATAAAAAATATAGAACTAAATAAAAGTAATTCTGAGGAATTAAAAATAAATAATGAAAATAATAGTAATAATGAAATGGTAAAACAAAAAGAAAATTTAAATCAAAAAATAGAAACAAAAAATGAAATTAATGAATTTAATAATATAAATACAAAAAAAAATGACTCAATTAACGAAAAAAAAAAAGATAATAAAAATATAAATAAAATTCAAAATAACAATGATAACGATGAAAACATAAATAATAAAAAAATGGAAATATTAAATGATGAAAAATCAAATACATTATTATCAGAAAACTTAAATAAAAGAAAAATGTTTGAAAAAATGGAAGAAGGAGATTATGAAAAAAAAATAAGTAAACAAAATAAGAATATATATGTTAGAAATGGAGATAAAGAAGAAATAAGAGATTCAATAATAATAATAAAAGATGGTGAAAAACAAATAATAAAAAATAAAAATATAAAATCAAAATCAGATAAAAATAATTTATCAATTGATACTCAAAATCTAAATACTTTATCAGAAAAAACTAGTAATAGTAATATTAATATAAGTAATTTGAATGAATCTGAACAAAAATTAAATAATTCTCAAAATGAAGAAATATTGAAAATAAAAAATAAAATAAATATAGAAGATAATATTAAAGAAAATAATGATAATTTAAAACAAAATGAAAAAGAAAATTTAGAAAAGAAAATAAATGAAGAAAAAAAAGATGAAAAAATAAATTATATTAATAAATTACAAAATTTATTTAAAGAACCAATAGAAGATAATAAATTGAATAATTCATTAAATTATGAAAAAGAAAAAGATGATGAAGAAAATGAGAGTGAAAATTATAATATGAAACAAATAAATGATGATGAAATTGATGAAATAGAAGAAGAAAAAAAAGAAGATTATGAATATAATAATGAAGAAAGTAAAAATGAAGAAGAAGAAAAAAATGAAAATGAATATGAAGAAAAAGAAGAAGAAGAAGAAAAAGATAATAATGAATTAATAAATTCAGATGATTCTGAAACAGATAATGAAGCAATATTTGAAGAAATAAAAAAAAAAGCTTTAGAAAATGCAAATAATAATCATATAAATAATCAATATAATAATAATATAAATGAAAATTTTAATGAAAGAAAAAATAATTTAAATAATAAAAATGTCACTTTTTCAGAAGATAAAAACTCTATTATTTTATTTAATGAAAATGAATTAGCAACACAACTTTGTGTTATTGATTCTAATGGACAAAAAAAAGAATTTAATCCTATTAAAATGAGTGATATTCAAAAATCTAAAATATCAAAACCAATTATTTTAAATTCTCCTCGTATTGATATGGAATCTATTGAAAAAGAAACTCAAAAAGAAATCAAATTTTATGAAGAAGAAGAGGAAGAAGAAAATGAAAATGAAGAAATTGAAAATGAAGAAAATGAAAATGAAGAAAATGAAAATGAAAATGAAAATATAGAAAATGAAGAAAAAAAGAATGAAAATATAAATGATGATAATTATAATGAAAATAATAATAATATTGAAATTAATGAGAAAAAAAATTATGAGAATAATGATAATGATATTAATAAAAATAAAGATAATAATATAATTAATAATTCATACGAAAATATAAAAGAAGATAATAAAAATATAACTGAAGTAGAAAAAGATAATATAAATAAAAATAATAAAAATAAAAATTTAAATAATGAAGATGAAGAACAAAAAATTGCATTAGATACTTTATCTCAATTAATAAATGAAGTAGATGAAAATAATAAAAATAATATAAATAATTCAGAAAGAAATGAAAAATCTAAAAAAGAAATATCACAAATTACTAATCAAAAAAAGCAAAATGAAATAGAAATAAATAAAATAAATAAAAAAAATAATAAAATAAATATACCTCATAAAATAATAAAAAAAGAAAAATGTCATAAATTTATAAGTAATCCTCAAAGATTTTTTACAGAAGATTTATGTGATACTGTACTTAAAGCCTATGATTTAGAACCATCAACTAAAAAAATAACAAGAAATCATTCTGTTTCACCTTCTCAAAAAAAAATTTACAATAAAAAATTAATTCAAAAAAATAAAAATATTCAAAATGAAAGTTTTACTAAAAATAAAGAAAATAAAAAAAAATAAATATATATATTAATTAAAATATTGTTCTGATTTATTTTAATATAACTTTAAAATTGAATTTATATTTACTAATTATTAGAAATGTTTTAAATATAATATAATTTAATAAGAAAAATATAATATTAAAGTTAAAAATAAATAAAATATAAATTATATTACATTAAGTTTTGGAGTAATTAAATATTCTGCTCTTGGATGATAATTAACTAATATTTTTCTTAATAAATTTTTTTTTCTTTTTAATTCAGTATTAACTAAAGGTAAATTTGTTTTATCACAATAAATTGCATTATAATTTGGAAAATAATCTCTAACATGTTCTAATGGTTTATTTATCTGTTTTTTTTCTCTTGAAATCATTTTTCTAAAATTAGGGACTGATATTTTTCTTATTATTTTATAATCAACATAACTATCATTTAAATTCTTATTTTTAATTAAATCTGGTCTCATTGAATATTTATCAAAAGACATTACATGAATATTATTAGATTTATTTATTAATAAATTGTTCTTTTTATTTATTTTTTTTAACAATTTTTCCTTAATTTCACAATGATTTAAAATTGAATTTTTTTTTTTTTTTAAAGGTTTTAATTTATAATATGGAATATGTTTATCAATTGAATTATAATTTGGTTGATAATTAGAAATTGGTATAATAGTATTTTTTTTAAATTTATTTTTGAATATATTTTTATGATTTTCTTTTATTTGATTTACTGATTGAAATGTTCCATTAAAAGTTAATGAATTTGAATTTTTTTCTTTAAATTTTTGTATTGAATGTCTAAGTTGATTTGATATATTCATCATTTCATTATTTGAATTAAAATAACTTTTATCATATATTGTTTCGTTATTTATTAAATTATCAAAATCATCTTCTATTGATTTTGTTTTGTTATTTACACTTTTATTTCTTGAAAAATATTTATTTTTTCTGTTTAATATACTATAAAATACATTTCTAGATAATAATTTATCATATATTTTTCCTGTTGATGAAATATTTGGATATTTTATATTTTTTAATTCTTTAAATAGAGTTTTATATTGTTCATCTTTAATAGACATTTATTATATCTTAATCTAATTTTTTTTCTTTGAAAAAATGAATAAATACAAAAGAAATAAAATATCTAAATGATTTAAATATTCAAATTAATATTATTCTAATTAGATTATTTTATAAAAAAATATTTTTAATCTTTTAAACTCATAAACATAATTTTTTTTAAAATAAACCTTTGTATTTATGTCAATTTTAAAATTATCTTTTTCTAAATTTTAATAGAACATAATTATTTAATTTAATTTAACCATAAAATAAAAAATAAATTGAAGTTATATTATTTACTAATAAAGAAACAATAAATTAATGATGAAAAAAAAAGATGAGTATACCAACAATCAATGATTTTTTTTAACCAACCCGTAGAGGCTGAAAATTCTTTATAATAAAATCTCTAAAATATTAAAAATAAAAAAAAATAATCAAAATAATATAAATATTTCTTTACAAAAAAAATTCCAAAAAAATAAAAAAATATTATTAATTTTTTTATATTAAAAATTCTTTTAAATTTAACAATAAGCCAAAAAAAGCTTTATTCAAAAAATATAAAAAAAACAAAAAAAAAACTTCAAAAAACACTAAATAAAATAAAACCCAAAAAAAAAAAAAAAAAAATCCCCAAAACATCAAAAAATAAAAAAATATAAAAAAAAAACAAAAATATTTACTTATCCTTTTTTTTCTTCTTATCAACTAATCCTTCCCCTTGTCCAATATCCCCATGTTTCCTAATATCATCATCTTTCTTAGAATAACCTTTTCCATGTTTATCTTTATCAATTTTCAAATTTTCAATTTTTAAACACAATTCATCAGTTAAACCATTTTTTTTTCTATAATCATCCCCTTTCTTAAAATATTTATCTTGCATTTCTAATAAAAATTGTTGTTGAGGTCCTAAAATTGAACCAGGTCTACAAATTCTAATATAACCAATAAAAGCAGCAGCTGGGAATTTATAATGTTTCATTGCATACATTGCAATTAAAGTACCAGTTCTACCTAAACCAGCTTTACAATGAACTGCAACTCCTTTTTTTTCCTTTTCACAAATATTAATAAAATTATCCATTATTTCTATACTTGGTGTAGAACCATCTAAAAAATACATATCTACATGTTTAATTCCATTTTTAACAAATTTATCTTTATCATATACTGGTTTATTTAAACGAACAACTAAACCAATATTCCATTTTTTAAATATTGGAATATAATCTTCTGGTGTATATGTTCTATAACCTTCTGAATCATATTGTGATGCTGAAGGACTTGAAAAAGCTAAAAATTTATTTGGTATTATCCAATTCATATCACCATTATCAACATTAGCATATTCTTCATATTCTTTTGGTTTAAATGTCTTTGGATCATACCATCCTAATTGAATAGCATATTCTAATCCACGTAAACAATCTAATATTGTACATGGATATGTGCATTCTCCACAAATAGCATCTCTAAATGGAGTAAATGGAGGTTTTACTCCTTGAAAAAATTCCCATGCTTCTTCTGCTTTTTTATGCTTACATATTACTAAATATGCTCCCATTAAATATGCTGCATTTGCCCTTTTTTTAAAATCTAAACTTGTATAATGGTAAATTTTGTGCTTTTTAAAATCTGGATTTTGCATTATTTTATCTACTTCCATACAATATTTGTGAGTTTGGGCTAAATTTAATGGACCAAAATCATCAAAGAATGCTTCATATACTAAGTTGTCGTCTATACAGAAGTAAAAGGCTTTTGATGTTTTACATTTTGGTGCTGTTGAATCTGAGATCCAATATAAACGACCTTTTTCTATTTCTATTGCTTCGTTTTTTGACATTTTTGCTTGGGGTTTATTTATAAGGAATAAAATTTATTTTTGGGCAAATAAATTTTATTTTTTTGTTTTATTGTTTTTTTTTATTTATTTATGTGAATGAGAAATAAATTGAGTTTTAATTAAGTTATTTATGATTTTTTTAATTTAATTTTTATTTTAATTATTACAATTATATTTAAAGGTTTTTAATTTTAATTGTTTTTTTCATATAAAACCTTTAAAAATTCTAATAAGATATAAAAACATATTTTATATTTTAAAAATTTATTATTTTATCAAATGAATATTTTTCAAAATAATTAATACTTAAAGATAATATTTTATACAATAGCCCTCCTAATATAATCAACTTTTTAAGGATTATCTTTTTTTTCCTCTTCTTTTTTTTCTTCTTCCTTCTTTTCTTCTTCTTTCTTTTCTTCTTTTTTCTCTTCTTTCTTTTCTTCACTCTTTCCAACATTAGGTTGTTCAACAAATTGGAAATTTTGTTCATTAAATTTAGTTTCAAGTAAAAAATTAGCAGCTAATTCTTCATTTCCATCACAAGCTCTTAGAGCTTGAAGTGTTTCAGCATCAGAGAACCCTCCAAGTTCCTTTAATCTTTTAATAGCTTCAGCTTCTTGTGGAGAAATCATAATAGCGCCAGGATGTCTTCTAGGTTGTCCTCCTAAACCACCAAGACCACCTAAACCACCCATTCCTCCCATTCCAGGAACACCTCCTTCAACATTAGGAATTCCTAAACCTAAAGTTTGTGAAAAACGTTGAAAATTTAATAAATCTGCTTCAGTAGGTTCACCTTGTAATAAATTTTTAAATTCAGCTTCATTTTTTTTAATTCTCTCAAATAATTCAGGATCATTATTTTGAATAGTTAATAAAATAGAAGAAAGTGCTTCAGGTCTATTATGACATAGAACTTTAATAATACTTGCAATATGACTTAATTCATTTTGTCCACTTTGTCCGTTTTCAGGAATAGGTTCACTAGGAATATTAGGTAAATTTGCAGGGATACCATTAGTTAAAAATTCAACAGCGAGATTAATATTTCCACGAGCAGCTTTTACTGCTGCTTCAGCTTCACTTCTTGGATAACCCATATCTGCTAAGTTATTTATTTGTTCTGAATAATCTTTTTCTTCTGGTTTTGGCTTTTGTTCTTCTTGTTTTGGTTCTGTTTTTGGAGGTGGATTTTCTTCTTTTTTTTCTTCTTTTTTTTGAGAGTTTTGAATTTTTGCTTTTGTATTCATCATTATTATTACATATTCATCTTTTATATCATAAGATTTTAAGGTTTTAGTGTCATCTAATACTACACCATTGTATAAAAGTTTAAGGTGTTCTGCATCAAAACCATGTACTTTTTCTATCTCCTTTTTTAAATCCTTTACTGTTATTTCATCTGAAGATACTTCTACATTGTGTGGAACTTGTTTTAGGTTTTTTATTATTAGCTTCATTTTTTTTTTTTTATAGGTAAATTTTGGTTTGTAATTAAATAGTTTTATATTTAAAATGAATTATTTTTTTTGATGGATTTTTTTCTTATTATAAAATATATAAATGTTTTTAATCAAAATTTAATTTTATTTATTTATAAATTTTAATTATAATAATAATAATATTTAAAAAAATTATTACAAATTAATAAAAAATTATAAAATAAAATTATGAATATTAATTATACTATTATAAATTATGCTAGCAACATTTTTTCTTCTTTTTTATTTCATTATTAACATCATTATTCACTTTTACTTTATTATAATCATTTTGTTCATTTCTATTATTATTATTATAAGAAATATAATCATCATATAAAATTTGAGCAGCTTTGATAAAAATTTCTTTAGCATTAAAACCAGTTTTTGCAGAAGCTTCAGTAAAATAATCAAATTCATAATCTTCTTTTAATTTTTCTGCATCTTCTTTTTTAACTTTTCTAAATTCTTCTAAATCAACTTTATTTCCAATTAAAATTATTTTAATATCAGGACTTGAATTTTCTTTTAAATCTTTAATCCAATTTTCAAGTTCATTAAAACTAGATTCACTAATTTTAATATAAAAAAAAATTTATTTTACTCATTAATTGCATAAACAATAATTGCTAAAGAACTATTTCTATAAAAATTTATAATTAAAGATTTATAAGCTTCTTGTCCACATGTATCCCAAATTTGTAATTTTATTTTTTGATCATTTATTTTTATATTAAATGAGAAGAATTCAAAACCTACTGTTGCTAAATAATTATTTTGAAAAACATTTTTTGTTGCTTGAATTGATAAACATGATTTTCCAACTCCTATTTATTATTATTTTTTTTTTTAATTACCTGAATTTCCTATTACAATTATTTTAAATGATATATCGTAATTTGAATCATCTTCAGGGAGAATTTCATAATTATTATCTTTTTGATTTAATGTTATATTTCTATTTTCATTTACTTCATTATTATTTTCCATTTTTACTTAAAAATATATATATTTTTTTAATGATTTTTAATTAACTAAATAATTTAATTATCTTTATGTTTAATTGAAATAGAGATTATTCCAATATTTCTATAAAAAATAATTAAAATTAAAAATAAAAAAATAAATGTTGAATTTTCTCAAGTTAACTTCTTCTGGTCATTTAAAAAGAAGAATTTTATCTTTTTCTTAAATATTAATCTGATTATTTAAAATTATTATTTTTATTTTCATAGTTATTTTATAGTTAAGATTTATTTTTTTTATAATTTTAAATTCAAGAAAAATAAAGAAAAATAGAAAACAAATTATAAAGTCTATTACTAAATTTTAAAATATTTATTTATCAATTATATATTATTAATTAATTATTTAAAAGATTTTTATTCTTTTATTTTCGTTTATTTAATTTTTATAGTTTTTGACAATAAAATAATTATATTTATGAATAATATATCTAATGCTAGAGATGAGGATATAATATTAAATTATCAACCTGAAGAATCAAATAGAAGAAAAATAAAGATATTAATTAGTAAAAAAGCTGAAAAAATCAGAGAATTACTTAAATTAAATAATTATTTGAAAGAAGAAATAAAAAATCATTTAGAAGAAAGCGATAGAATAAAAACAATTTTAAATAAAATTTCAAAAGATAAAATGAATAAAGAAGCGGAGAAATTATTTTTAATCAAAAATCATATAGAACGTAATCTAATAATAATGGAAAAAAATAAATTAATAAAAAATGAAATTAAAAATAAAAATATAAACTTATTTAATTTAAATAATAAATTAAATAAAGAATTAGAAGAACCAAATTTGAAATTACAAAATTTAAAAGATGAATTATTTATTATTTCAAATCAAATTGAATTAAAAAATAATGTTATTGAAAATTATAAAAAGAAAATAAAAAATTTTAATTATGTTAGAGAAAAAGATAAAGAAATATATATAAATGATAAATCTAGAAAAGAATTTGATCATTTTTATTTAGAATTATCATTATTTTTTGATGAATTATTGCATAAAAAATTAAAAAAATTAAACAAAAACAAAAATACAAATAATGATTCTGATATGATAATATCTTCAAAAAAACATATTAAATATCATAAATATATAATAAATCCAAAAAAAATAATATGGGAAATTGATAATAAAAACAATTTTGATAATAATAATAGTGAAGAAAATAGTTTAATTTTTCAAGAATTTGAATTATTGTCAAATTCATTTATTGATAATTTTCAAAATAGTATTAATGATAATAAATTAAATTTAATTCCTTATTTTTATCAAATTACAAATAAAACACATATTCATTCAATGGATGATCGTTCTATTAATATATTATTAAAAAAAGAAGAAAATACTTCAAATAATTCTTTTAAAGATAATATTTCAAAAAAAAAATTTATAATTCCAAAATTAAATTTTGAATCAATAAAATTTAAAAATGAAATAAAAAATAATCCTATATTAAAAAAATATAATTCTTTATTAAATCAATCTTTTATTAATAACAAAAAATCAGATGATATTTTAGAAATAAAAATTAAAGAAATGAAAGATAAAATTAAATTTCTAAAGAAAAAAATTTCGAACAACAAAAAAACAATAAACAATTTTAAAATTTTTTGTAAAAATTATGATTCTTTTTATTTTATTGGATTAAATATTCTATATTCATTAAGTAGTGCATAAAATTTTATATAGTAAGTTTAATTTTATTTTAGTTTTATTATTTTGATTCTTTTTCAAATTTTCATAATTATAAATATAAAAATGAAATTAAATGTCAAAAATAGACTTTAAATTTATATTATGTAATATAATTTAATCGTATGTTTATAAATAAAAAAATTATAAAAAATAGATTTTTTATTAATTTTCAAACTTATTGTTTTTTAAATTTTTTTTAATAAAAATTTTATTTTTTTATGAGAAATAAATAAATATTTTCATATATTTATTGAAAAATTAAAATTTAAATATTACCATCAACAATTTAAAATAAATTTAATTCTCATTTATTATATAATATTTTTATTATCAGATAAAAATTACAACATATTTTAAAGTTACTAGTTTAATCTAAAAGTGATTATTTTATAAAAGAAATATAAAATATATCTACCTGTTCCTATTTTATATTCAAAAAATAAATCAAATTTCTTTCATTCTAATTTAAAATTCTTAATTGAAAAATAAAATTAATTGAATTTTTATTTATATAAACCCATCTTTAAAGGTTTTTAAATATTTAAAAATATTATTAAAATAAATGAAAGATGCTTTAATGGATAAAAAACAAGATAAATTGTTATATAGTTTTGATAAAGAGATAAAAAAAATAATAAAACCAGAAGAAGAAGAAGTAATATTAAGTGACAAAATAATAAAAATAAATTATCAAAATGAACATCAAGAAAGAAATATATTAATAACAACAAAAAATATATATAATTTAAAATATAAAAAAGTTCAAAGAAAAATTCCAATAAATTTATTATCAGGAATAACAACATCAACAAATTCAAATGAATTTGTTATTCATGGAAAAGATGATGAATATGATTATCATTATGAATCTGAGAATAAAAGAATAATAATAAAATTTATATCAATGATATATTATAGTTTACTTAATAAAAAAATTGATTTTTCTTTAGTAAATAATCCTCATTTAAATAAATTTGTAACAACTAAAATTGATAAAAAAACAATTCAAACTAAACAAAATAAAGAATATTTAGTTGATATTGATATATATTTATTTGGAAATATAAAAAAGCAAAAAATAAATTGGAGTTTTACTGGTATTGCACAATTAATTAAATCTCAACAAACAAAAATTATTTATTGTAATCCTAATTTAGCAATAAATTTAACTGATTTAAAAATAGAAAATTTTCGTTTATATGGTATTTTTAATAATTCTATTTTTGGAAATGTTTGTTTAGGAAAATATCTTTCAAATAATCAATTTTATTTAATTAGATGTTTTAATTTAAATATTGAATCAGTTTTTATTGATATTAATTTACTTATGGATATAATTACAGAAAATTTCCAATTTTTTCCTACAATTGATTATATTTTTCAAACAAACGAAAATTTTTTTTTTATTAATTTTTTTAAACAATTTGAAGGAGGATATTTATTTTTTCATTTAAATAGAAATAAAATTTTTAATGAGGAAATAACACAATTTTATTCTTGTCAAATTGCATTAATTATAAATTATTTTCATAGTAAAAATATGAATTATTGTGGAATGACACCTGAAAATTTTTTATTAGATAGAAATGGAAATATTAAATATGTTAATTATGAAATAGATTATAATAAAATAAAAAATAATGAAAATTGTCAAATTTTTAATTATGAAAAACCTAACGAATATAACTTAATTCATGATGATTGGTATAATTTAGGTGTTTTAATGTATGAAATGTTAATGAATATTCCTCCTTTTTATGATAAAGATGGTGAATTAAAATTTAGTAATTTAATTAATATTTCTGAAAATGCAAAAAATTTATTAAAAAAATTACTTAATAAAGATAAAAATAAAAGAATTAAAAATATTAAAGAATTAGAAAAAGAAAATTTTTTTAATAATTTAAATTTTAATGATGTTTTAAATAATAAAATTGAACCTAAAATTAATCCATTTGAACAAATAAATGAAACACAAAACTCAATTGAAAAAGGAGAAGGATATGATACATCAAATTTTGAAATGCCTGATGAAAAATTTAATTATAATGAAAATGAGGTTATTGAAAATTTAAATTAAAGTTATAAATATATTTAATATATATGAAATTTAATTTAAAAAGAAAATTTATATTGAAATAAAAATAAATATAAATTTTAAAAAGGAAATGGAATTTTTTACATCTGAAAAGTCACATAAGTAATTTTTTTATTTATAATTTATTAGAAATTCTAAATCTTTAATTTTTGATAAAGTACAAAAATATTTTATTAATAGATAATTTTAGATAAAAGAAACTCTTTTAAAAAGACAACAGACATTTAATACAAATCAATTTAATAATAATCAAAATGTTCATAAAAATTTTTTTTCAGATAATGAAATTAATAATTCAAAAAAAAATATTAAAGTTAAATTATTAGGTAATCAAAATATTTTAAAAAAATCTAATTTAATATCTTTATCTAATTCAATATTAAATAATCCAAACATTCAAAAAAATAAAAAAATAGTCAACATAATAAATCATTTTAATATTCCGATTAAGAATGTTCAGATGAATATTAATAAATATAACATTAAATACTATTTTATAGAAGAAAATTTAAAAAAAAAATTATCAGATAAAAATATCAAAAAATTTATAAGACCAAAAAGTGCATCAGATTTAAATATAAATGATAATAATTTAAATAAAAATTATAATATTACAAATCAAAATCCAAGAAAAATATTATCTACTAATTCTTTACAATCAATAAAAACAACTTCAAATTATTTTAATAAATATAGTAATAAATACATTAAACAATTTTCAAAAGATAATATAAGTGTAACAAGTGATAATTTTAGTAGAAATACATCTCATTTAAATTCTTTAGTATCAAAAATTGATAAAAAAGATACTAATTTTTTTGAACGTTTTTGTAAATATAAATTATTAGATAAACCTAAAAAAACTTTACATCGACAATTTACTTTAAATAATTTAACAGGATTTAAAACAAAAGAAAAATTTGACAATTTATTAATATCAGATGATATAAACACAGATGATAAAACATTAACTCTTTTAACTTTAATGAGTCCAAGATGTAATAGTTCAAAAAAAAAGCAAAATAATTTAAATAGACAACATTCAAATCTTTCTGATACATTATCAATTAATTCTATTAAAAAAAGATTAGATGATTTAGAAGAAAATAATATATCTAAAATACAAAAAAATGTTAATTTAAATGAAAAGCAATTAATTGAAAAAAGTAATGATAATATTAATTATAGTTATAATATTGGAAAAAATAGTAGAAATAAAAGATTAAATACTAAAAAATTAAGAATAAAAACTTTTCATTCATCAAAATTTCTTCCAAGAAATTCAAAAGTTAAAATTTTGAAATTACTTTTTCAAAGGAAAGAAACAATTTTAAGTAATAAATTTTTAAAAAATATTAAAACAAAAAAAAATGAAAATAAAGAACTTGTACATCATACAGAAAATCAACAAAATTTTTTATTAAAATTAGAAAAAGATATATATGATAACTTTGAAATAAATGCAAAAATTGAAAAAAAAGATAAAAATAACGCATTATTTATTAATAATTTTGAATATGATTATTTTGAAAATTTGACAACTATTGAAAAAATTAAAATGAACGAAAAAATAAAAGAAATATTTGAAAAAAATATATATTCAAATCATTTAATTGATCACTTAAAGGATATAATCAAAATAAAAATTAAATATATTAATAAATTTGATAGAAGTATATACAAAAAATATTTACGTAAATTGTTATATTTATTCAGATTGAATTTTTATATTAATTCAATTACAACATCTTTTTTATTTGAAACTTCATTAGATATGAGAGAAAAAGGAATGTTTTATTTACTAAATAATAATGATTTTTCATCAAATAATAAAATAAAAAGATTAAAATCTAAAGTATATTTACCGAAAAATTGGTCTCAAATTATAAAAGAAAAAAAAAAGAGTAAATCAAAAACAATGGTTCATAAAAATTGTAAATATAATTTAAGAGACAAAACTAAAATAAATTTTTTATTAAATATAGCAAATAAAAAACAGAACAATTTTTTATTTATAAAAGATTATATTTACAGAGATACTTTATATCAAATTTCATTAACAGAAAATTTTGATAATAGAATAACTTATATTAAAGCAAAAATTATTTCTGAATTTAGAAAAGAGAAAAATAAAAAAGAAAAAGAAATAGAAAAAATAAATAATAAAGGAATAATAGATGAAGAAGATAATTATACTTCAGATGATGAACTTCCCATTAAAAATAAGCATAAAGACAAAACAAAAAAATTTATTAATCAACATACACATTCAATTAATAATTTTTCATTTAAATTAATTGAACAATCAAAAAGATCAAGTTTAAATAATTTATTATCAATAGAAAATAAATTATTAAATTATAATATTATAAGAAGCAGTAAAAAAACTTTATCAACAAGAGAAATATTAGGAGATAATTTAATACATTTTTTCACACATCATAGAAAAAGGAAAAAAATAATAAAACCAAAAAGACAAAAAAGAAATCTTCAAACTATAAAAATGTCATCTCAATCAGTAATTAATTTATTTTCAAGTAGAAATAAATTAATTACTTTACTTAAAACTAATGAAATAAAAGCAGAAATTTTAAAAAATATTGGAGATAATATATATAAACGTATTTTTTTTCATATTAAAGAAACTAATGATTATCAAATAAAAAGATTAATTAAAAATAATATTGATTATATTAATATGAATTATCAAGATGAATATGGTGATACATTTTTATTAAAAGCAGTTAAATATAATTGTTCTTTTGAAATTATTGAATTTTTACTTAAATTAGGAAGTAATCCTAATATATTTAATAAACAAGGAAATTCTCCTTTACATTTTTCTTTATCTCATGGAAATTTTAAAATTACAAATTTATTATTAAATCATGATGCAGACGAAACTCATTGTAATAATGAGGGTTTAATACCATGGCAATGTATTAATAAAAATTTAACTTTAGATGTTTAATTGTAAATTATTTTTTCTTATGCTTAATTAATATGAAAAAAAAAAGTGAAAAAAAAAAAATAAAAATAAAATTATTTATAATAATATATTACAGTAAATTCTATTATATAATTAATAACAATATATTATTATCTTAAAATAAATTTACATAATATAAATTATTTTTATTGAGAAAAAAATTAACTTCGATAAATTTTATGATAATTATCAATATTTTTTCCACATCTAGGACAAATTTTTGCTTTTTGCATACATTCTTCACATATAACTAAATGATTACAATTAACACTTATTGCATCTCTTGGATTAACATGACAAAAAATACAATAATATGTATTTAATAATAAATTTTCTTCTTTTTTAATTTGTTTTTTATTTTCTTCAATTTTTTTATCATTTTTTTTCTTTTTTTTTAATAACTCATCTAAATTTTTAATTTTACTAATTTCATCATAAACATAATCTTGAAAATCATCAGATTCTAATTCTTTATCAATATTTAATTGAATTAAATTTCTATTTTTACTATTTGATTTATCATAAAATTTATCTTTTAAATCATCTAATTGTCTATTAATAATTTCTTTAGCTTTTGGTAAAGTATCAATAGTTTTTTTTGATATAATTCCTAATTTTAAATCTAAAATAGATTTTTCATTATAAAAAGATGCATATTTAGAATCAATATAATTAAAAACATCTTTTAAATCTTTTCCAGTTGTTTGATAATATTTATCTAAAGCATCACCAAATTCTTTTTCTCTTTTTAATTTATTCATTACTTGTTGACAATAATCTTCTGCTGGATTATTTTCAAATTTTTCATTAAATTTTTCTTTAACATTTTCAATAATATTACTAAATTTTTGAGGATCATCAAATAAAAAAATTTCTGGATCATAATATTTTGGATTATTTACATCTTTTTTATTTTCTTCTCTTAATGTTGCTAAAACTTCTCTTCTTGTTCTTGGTATTATTTCTTTATTATCATTTCCTAATACTTTTCTATTTTCAAAAATTAAACATTTTGAAGGTTCTTTTGCAATTGCTATTATTTTTGTTACTTTTGTCTTATTTTGTTGCATAATATGCATTTCAAAAGAACCAAAACAATCATTTTTTTTCATTTCTCTTATTAAATTTTTTCTCATATATTTTTCTTCATTATCTTTATCTTCTTCTGCTATAAATAATTCTACTATTCCTGAATATATTAAAAAATCAATATTTGTTTGTTTTGATGAATCAAATATTGTTTCTTGTTTAAAATAATCTCTAAATCTCATATTTTGACATAATAATCTATGGACTTCAATACTATTGTAACTGATTACAAAAGGAAGATTTTGTGTCATTATCATTATTGTATCTATGTCTTCTTGTGTTTTTTCAGTTAAAGAATATGCTTTTAAAATATCAAGTTCAACCATTTATTAATTATTATTATATATAATAAATAATATTAATATATTTTATTATTTCAATAATTCAATATACTAATTTTTAAATTTATATGTTTATAAGATATATTTTGTATATTTATAATAAATTTTTATTACTTTTTTTTTTTGAATTCATTATATATATTATATAAAAAAAAAATTATTTCAAATTTTTTTATTAGTTATAATAGTTTTTTTTGATTTAAAATATAAGGCGGTCTCATAGCTCAGCTGGTTAGAGCGTCGTGCTAATAACGCGAAGGTCGTGGGTTCAATCCCCACTGGGACCACGCGCCGAAAATTTTTTTGAAAAATATTGATTTAATTATTATTTATTTAATATTTTTTATTTATTTATATTATTTAAAATATAATTAAATTAATATTCATTATAAATAATTATTATTTGAATTTCATTTTTTGTAAATTTTTTAATAAATTACATAAAAATAAATGAAAACAATATCTAATGATAGAATTTTAATAGCAACACAAATGAAAGATATGAAAGAAGAAATTATAAAAATAGAATCAGAAAATATAATAGAAGAAGCAATTAATTTAGCAGAATCAAGATTAAAAGAACAAAGCACAATAAATAAAAAAGAAGAAGTATTAGAAAAACATAAAAATTCAACAATAAAAAATTATTTAACTAGTATAAAAGGAAAATCAGTTAAAGAAATTGTAAAAGATTTTGAAAATAAAATAAATGAATATAATAAAGGAGTTGAAGTAATAATTGAAAAAATAAAAGTTGAAAAAAAACAATTAGAAGATGAATGTAAATCTTTAAATGAAAATAAAAAGAATTTAATTAATCAAATTGGAACATTAAATAGAGAAAATACAGAATTAAAAATTCAATTACAAAGTGATGTTGATCAAATATCAAAATTACAAACTAAATTTATAATATTTGAAAAAAATAAAAAATTATTTGATGATTTTATGAAAGAATTTCCAACAGATAATCCAACTGATATTATGAAAGATTTAAAAGTAAGAAAAGAAGCAGCTTTAATAAATTTAAAAGATTATACAGAAGTAAAAAATGAACTTTATCTTTTAAAAAAAGAAAAAAATGATGTTGAAAATAGACTTAATCATCAAATTAAAGAATTAAATTTAAGAAATTATGATTTTGAAAAAGAAAAAAAGAAAATGGAAGATAATTATCAAATTCAATTAAATGATGCTTTATTTGAATTAGCAGCATATAAACAATATAGAATTGAAAATGATTATTTAAAAAATATGTTATTTCATTTATATAATTTATTATTTGAAACTTTTAGACTTGATAAAAATTTAAAAATAAAAGATAAATTTTTAAATATTAAAGAAACTGATTTTAAGGCAAATATTTTTTCAAATCCAGAAATTGAAAATTATATTAAATTAATGATTAATTCAATGCATCAAGATTCAATTTTAAAAGTTTTAAGAGAAACAAGTGCTTATGCAAATATGATGATAAGAAATTATTTACCTGAAAAAGTGAATATTAGATTTAAACCAATTGAAATATTTAGAGAAATTAAATTATTAGTTGAAAATAAAGATGAAAAAATAAAAAAATTAGAATCTGAAATTAAAATGAATAAAGAAAAATATAGAATGATAGAAAAAGAAAATTTAATAACTTCATCTAAATTAAAAAATGAACAAAGAAAATTTGAAAAATATCAAAAAATTGTAGATAAAGTTGTAACAAGACAAAATAAAGGAAATGAAAATAATACAATGACTCAAAGTTTAAATAATCCAAAAATGAAAAATGAATTTAATAAAACAAGTACAGAAGGAAATAGAAAAAAAAATGAAAAAATACAAATAAAATCAAGAGATAATGAAAAAGTAATTAGTATTGATGAAAAAGATGAATTTTTTTCTGATTCAGAATCATTAATTGATGAATTAAGAGAATCTTCAATTTTATCTCCTGAAGAAAATCAAGAATTTAGAAGAATTAAAACATCAAAAAATAAAGATAGATTACAAAAAATTCATGGATGTCAAAATATGGTTAATAATCTTAATAATTTAAAAAATTTAGTTGATCATACTAATAGATTATTTATGTATAAAAGTAAAATGGGAAGTTTACCTCCTAAAATAAATAAATTTGATACTGTTATTGAAGATAGATTTCTTTCTAATGATACTACTGTTAATACTTATAAAAATAATTTTTCAAAAGATAAAATTGTTTCGAAATTAGATAAACTTATTGCTTCTATTGATTTATCTAAATAATATGTGTTTTTTTTTTATAAATTTTAATTTTATTAATTTAATAATCTTTTTTAATGTTTTATTTTTTGTTTACTTATTTTATTTATATATTTATAATTTAAAAAAATCTCATTTTAATTAAAATTGAATAAATTTTTTTAAATGAAATAATTTATTGAATAGTAAATAATTTTTATTTCTTTTATTCTCATTAGTAATGATTTAGATATAAATAATGATTAAAAGCCAAAAGAAATAATTTAAAAATCTATTTTTTAAATTTGAAATATACAATTAATTTTAAATTAAATTTAAAAAATAAAAAAAAATATTAATCTTAATTAAATATAAATTATTTATAATTTCAAAAAATGAATTCATATTTAGAAACTCAAAATCCAAAAACATATCCAATAGAAACAAATGAAGAAGATTCGTATATCCCTCATCAAGTAGAGACATTATTAAGTGTAAAATAAAAAATAAAAAAAATATAAATAAAAACCATTTTTATTTAGTCTTTAAGTGAATGGAGAAATATAAATGAAATAATAAGATTATGTTTCAAATCATTAACAGAAACAGTAAGAAATCAAGGAATGTCAATAAGAGAATTAGAAAAAATTATACAATCAAAAGCAAGTAAAAGTGAATTAAACACTGCAATTAATTTAAAAGCAAATACAACAGAAGTTATGAGAGCTGTTAGTGACTTATCTTCTGCAATTGATGATAGAGCAACAATTGATGAAACTAGAAATTTATTAAATGATAAAATATCAAAAAATGAATTAATTTATTATTTAAATGCAAAACCTTCTTTAGATGATGTTAAAAGTTTAATTGATGAAAAAGTTGATAATAGAGAATTTACAAATGAAATTAATAATTTGAATTTAAAAATTGATGAATTACAAAAAAATTTTAATATGAAAATTCCTAATTTAGCTTTGAATAAAGATTTAAATATTATTAAAAAAAATTTAGATGAAAAAGCAAATTTAATTGAAGTAAATAATGCTTTAAATAAAAAAGCTAATAAAGATAATGTAATTGAATCATTACAAAATAAAGTAAATAAAAATGAAATAGAAATTATTTTAAATAATAAAATTGATAAAAATGAACTTTATTCAATTAAAAATATTTTAAATGAAAAAATGGATATTTCACAAATAGATAATTTAAAAAATATTATTGATTCAAAAGTAGATAAAATAACATTAGATAATATAATTAATACTATTATAAATTCAAAAGCTGAAGTAAATGACTTTAAATTAATTTCAGATGCTTTTCAAGATATGAAAACAAGTATGACTAAAAGAATTGATGATATTGATAATGATTTAGATAGATTAATTGAAAATATTAAAACTCAATTTCAATCTTTAAATGTTGTAATTAATAATTTAGAAAATAATAAAGTTGAATTAGGAAGTTTTGAAAAAATTTCAAATGGAATTTCTAAAAAAGCAGATATTGAAAAAGTTGATTCTTCCCTTAATAAATTAAAAAATGAAATGTTTGAAACAATAAATGAATTTAAAAATGATGTTATTGGAAATAGGAAAAAATTTGAAGATAAATTGAATGAAAAATTTACTTTATTACAAAATGATAATAAAAATATGTTAAATTCAATAAATAATGAAAAGGAAAATTTACAACTTTTTTATCAAAAAAAAGACAATGAAAAAGAAAATATATTAGCAAAAACAAATGAAATAATGGAAAAAACATTAAATGATATTAATAAAGAAATATCAGATTTAAATTCTACGTATGATAAATATTTTTTAAATTTTAAAAATGAAATATCTCAAAAAATAGACATTACAAAAATGAATGAAATATTAACTCAAATAACAAATGATATGAATCAAAAAGTATCAAGTCAAGAAATAGAAGAATTAAATAATAATATAATAGTAGAAATAAATAAAAGATTAGATGACTTTGAGAATAATTTCTTAGTAGAATTAAATAATAAATTATCAAAAAATGAAATAAACAATCTTTTAAATGACAAAATAAGTAAAAGAGACATTTCCATAAATGATTTATCATCATTTAAAACATCATTAGAAAAACTAAACAACGAAATAAAATTAAAAACAGACAATCAAAAATTTGAATCAATAATAAAATCATTTAACAAATGTTTTGACAATGTAAAAAGTGAAATGGATACAAAAGCAAATTCAAAAGAAATATTAAACATAATAAAAAATAAAGTAGAAATAGAAGATATAAATAAAGCATTATTAGAAATTCATACAGAATTAGAGAAAAAAAATTCAACAGAAGATTTTACAAATGCAATGGATAATCAAGCAATAATAAATGATACTTTATGCAATGAAAATTGTATTGGAAGATGGTTATGGAAAAGTGGTAAAGTAAAAAATGGTTATGCAATTCCATGGGAAATTCAAAGTATAAATACTTCTCCTGATAATTTTATTTGGAATAAAGAAAAAACTTTTATTAATGTTATTGAAAGTGGTTTATATGAAATTAATTTAAGTTTTTTTGCTGATAAAAAACCAACTTTACAAATTTTAATTAATGGTGAAGTTGTTTTAAATGTTGGAAATAATATAAGTGCAAATTCTAATAAAGGAAAAAGTAATTTTTCTAAATGTAGTTTTGGGAATGTTGTTGGTGTTAGTATTGTTGATTTTCTTATGTTGCCTGAACAATGTAAAATTGGTGTTTCTTATACTGGAATTGAAGGAGGAATTGGATTTTTGGGATTAAAGAAATTGTAATTTTTTTTAATTTTTTTTTATTTTGTTTTTTTTTTTAAAAATGATTATTTAAAATAATTTAATTTTTTTTTTTTATTTATTTTTATATTTTAGTAATTGTAATCTTGTTGTTGCACTTCTTTTTCTTGTTCTAATATATGTTGATGCTAAAGATAAATTTGATATGTTATTTGAAGATTGGTTTTCTGTATAAAGAAACATTGATTGCATTGGTTTTAAAATTGATTTTTTTGGAGATACTGAAAATTTTCTTTCTAATAAAGGTTCTGAATTTTTTCTTATTAAATTAGCTTGAGATTTTTTTTCCAAAAAAGTAACTTTTTTCTTTTTCATTGAAATTAATGGATCTTCATATTTTAATATAAAATTATTTGGATTTTCTTTTAAAGCAAATAATATTTTATCTTTTGTATTTTTTTCAATTCTTGTTTTATTTTTTTTGAGTCTGGGTAATAATTTTTTTAATTTACCCATTACAAATTTCCTAATATGAATTATAATGATATTATGATAATCTAATATGAATTGTTTAAAAAATTGAGATTTTAATTTTTTTTTCCCTATTCCATAACATTTTGTAAAAGAACATTTATTTATATAAACTTTTGGAACTAAATTTATATTTGAATTTAATCTATAAATAAAATATTTAATTTCACTTTGTAATAATTTTATTTTTGGATATTCATTTTTTTTTACTGTTCTAGTAAAATATGCATGTTCATTTAAACTTATTTTTAAAATTTTTAATTTTTTTGTTATTATTTCTTCTTCTATTAAATAATTATATCTTTGTTTATAATTTTTTTGAAGAAATAATAAAGGTTTTAAAACTATAATTGATTTTGTAAAAAAACACATTTTATTTTGGACTTTACAATTTAATCCTTGACGCTCTGGATATAAATGAGAATGAGGTTTTCTTTGAATTATATGTGCTTTTATTACTTTTTTAAAATAATAATTTTTAATATATGATGACTTATTAATTAATTTTCTTGCTTTATATAAAAGAAAATATCTAATATTTTTTTGTAACATTATTATTTTTGATATTGGTTTTATTTTCCTTATGAAAATTTGATTATTGCTTAAATTTTTTTTATCAATTAATAAAATTTTCTGAATAAAAATATATAAATTAGATAAATCATTTGTTCTTAAAATATATTTGATTTTTTGAGCAATTAAAAATTTTTTAATTCTTCTTTGAAGTTTTAAAAATAATCTTGTGAATCTATGATTATTATTATATTCATTTCTTCTTGCTTTATAATAATTAAAATGAATAGCATGATATAAAACTGTAATTTTAATAATAATACAAAATTTATCTAATTTTTCAATTTCTTTTACTATATTATTTATTAATCTCCTTACAAACCAACCTTTAATTATTTTTTGAATAAAAATAATTTTATTATTTACAATTAAATAAAAATATTTTCTCCATATTCTTTGTATTGTTTTAATTTGATTAATTTCATATTGATCAAATCTTCTAAATCTATATCTATTATCATAATTGACTGAAGCTGCTTTTCTTAAATATTTTTTTTTAGAAAATGATTTCCTCATTTTTATTTTTTACATTTTAAAAATTATAAAATTAAAATAAAAAAATATTAATTCATTAATTATAAATAATATGAATGACATATCAAGATTTTATTATGATAGTTATCCTGTATTTTTAATATCAATGTATGATCCTTCAACAAGTCAAATTTTATTTTATCAAGTAATTTTATTTATTTAATTATTTAGAAAACACCAACATTAAATTATTATTGGTCAATTTCAAAACTTTTAACTCAATTTAGAATATTATTAAATACTACTTTTCAAAATGGATTTACTTTATATAATAATTTCACAGATTATTATTTAACAAAAGAAATTAAAGTGACATCACAAAAAATAGGAAAAGTACTTTTATTAATTTTTTATAATTCAACTATTGATTTTTATTATATTGCTCCTTTTATATATAATTTAATAAGAGGAATTCAATTTGTTTTAAAAACAAATAATATAACTGCAAATAAAGTAAGAAGACAATATATTGATATTAATACAATGATTTCTGATACAATTGCACTTTTTAATTGTACTACTAGAATTAAATATAATAGTTATAGTTATTTTTTAGGTAATGATTCTATTTATAATGAAAGTGGTTTTTTACATTTTAAAATTTTTGATGATTCTATTAAAAGATTAATTAGAAAAAATTTTGGAGATGAAGATTTTACTAAAGTTAAAAATGATAATAAACAAAAAACTTCTGAAAATATTTTTAGAGATAATCAATATGAAAAACAATTAGAAACTATTTCTTTTAATAATAAAAAATTAATATCTTTTCATAGAAAGAAAAAAGCAAAAAGATTAAAAGAATATTTAGGGAGAGAAATTACAATAATATTTGATGATAATGATACAACAGATGAAGAAAAAATTGAGAATCAAACAATTAAAAATACAAAATTTGAAGAAGAAAAAAATTATAATAAAACAATAAATGCAGTATCAAGAAAGAAAAAAAAAGAAAAAAAAGGAGTTGATTTATTAGGATTAGATATGTCAGTTTGTAATTCTGATGATGATACATATCAAAAACAAAAGAAAAGCTTAAGAAATAGTAATTTATTAGGATATGATTATTCTAATATTAACATTGATGATTTAACAAGTAATTTAGTTGATTTTAATAAAACAAATAATTTTCAAAAAAATAATAATTCTATTAAAGGAATGGATTTAGGATTAGATATTAATACAATAAAGAATATTAATTCTAATATGACAAATTATATGTCTAGTACTAATGTTAATAATTTTAAATTGAAAGATAATCCTTATGAACAAAATAATAAAAAACCAATTAGTACACAAAATGTATATGATTTCTTTATAAATAATGATAATAATAAAAAGAATAATCTTGATTCACATAAATATTATGCAAAATCACCTGATCATGCAAAAAATGTTTCAAAAAATAATACAAATAATATTTTTGGAAATAATTTTTTTTCACCGCTTCTAAAAAATAATAATAATAGTAATAATATTAATCAACATTTTAAAAAGAATGATAATCCTATTATTCTTCAATCAAATACAACTCAAATTAATAATAATATGCCTCATTTTGATTTAACCAAATCTAATAATAGTAATAATAATATTTTAAATAATAATAATTCATTTAAAAATTTATCAATTCCAAATAACCAAATTTCTAATTCTAATAATAATATTAATCAACAAGGAAGTAATATGATGTTATTTAATAACCAATCAAAAAATAATTATAAACAACCTATTGATTTTTCACAAGATTATCAAAAAAGTACAGAATTAGCAATAAAAATCCCAGTGATGGGAGAATCTTCATTAAATAATAATAATAATATTAGTAATAAAAATATGAATAACACAAATGTTAATAATATAAATAATATTGGAATTAATAATAATATAAATAATATGAATAATAATATGAGTGCTAATAATAGAATTAATAATTCAAATAATAATATGAATAATAATACAATAAATAATCAAAAAAATCTAAATAATTCAAACAATATTATAAAAGATAGACAAAATAATAATATAACTAATTTGAAACTTGTGAATTTGAATAATAAAATGAATAATAATATGAATAATAATAATAATATAATGAATAATTCAAATAATAATATAAATAAGAATATAATAAATATACAAAATAATAATAATATGAATAACAATAGAATGAATAATCTAAATAATAATTTGAATAATAATATAATGAATGCCCAAAATAATAATAATATAATGAATAATCAAAATGATAATATTATGAATAATAATATAAAGAATAACAAAAATAATAATCTAAATAATAATAGTAATTTCATTTCTAATAATATTCCATCATGTTCAATGATATCAAATATGACTAATGCAATATATAATATGCAAAATAATAATAATATTACTAATCAAAATAATACAAATTTAAACTCTTTTCCTTTAAACCAAACTATATATATAAATAATAGTCAAATGAATAATATGAATAATTCATTAAATAGTTTTAATTTAAATATAAATAATAACAATAATAATAACTCTTTTATGCCAAATTTTAGAGCTTCAACTCAAACAATATCAACAATTCAAAGGGTAGAAACAAATAATTCTATGTTTAGTCAAGATGACATGTCATTCTTAAGTTTAAATAAAAATGTTAAAAATCAAAAAGAAGATTATCTTAGATTATCAAAAAATAATCCTGAAGTTTTTGGAGAATTAAAAGAAAAAATATATTATTATATGCAAAATAATAATCAAATTAAAAATATTATTTCAAAAGGTTATGTAGGTTTAATGATAGTTCCAAAATTTATTATTAATAAAAAGTCTTTCAATTTAATTGAAATTCAACCTCAATGGAAAGATAATAACATTTATCAAAATAAAGACTTTAATCCAAATTTAAAAAAAATAACAGAAACTACTTATAAAATTGATATTATTAATGCAACAAATGCAATTAAGTTTTTAACTTATTCTATTAATCAAAATGCTTTAAATAAAAATCATATAATTTTACCAAATTTTAATATTAATAATAACTTATTATTAATTAATATTTCTTATTTAGATAATTCATTTAAAAGTTCAATTTATAAAGTAGAGATTGAAATTATGTTAAAAAAAGGAAAAATAATTAATTCTAATGGAAAAATTACAAAAGTAAATGATAATTTATATATGATTATTTATCCAAATTGTATTACTGAATCAAAAATTCAATTAGATAATTTTATAGGAAGCTTAAATAACTATTTTAAAAGAATTACTGTGAGATTTGAAATGAAAGGAAAATTAAGGAGTAATAATGAAATTAAAATTACATATAATAATATAAATTCAGAAACAGAAGAATTAGTAATTCAAAAATTGACTTTATTAAGTTATGAATTTGAGTTTTAAAATTAAAAAAATTATTTATTTTATATACATTTTAATTTTACTTAAATATTAAATATATTTAAAAAAATATATTATAGAAAAATTAGAAATTTATATTAAATATAAAAAATAAAATGAATCAAACATAAAACAATATTTTTGAAAAATATGATTTTTTCCATATATATTAATTATATTTTTATTAATTTGATTAAAAAAGATAAATGATATCAATGAAACTTGGAAAAACTGAAATTTTTAAAGAAGAAATTATCAATATGAAAATTTATCCAAGCAGTAATCAAAAAGATAAAAATGAAAAATTTTCAAATGATATATATCCAAAATTTATAAATTTTAATTCTCTAAATAATTCAAAATATAATATATTATTAAATAAAATTCAAAAAAAGAAACAAAATCTCAATAATTTATTGAAAGTTTTTACAGAATTTAATGAAAATTTTAACGAAAGAATAGGAATATTAAGTAATAATATAAATAAACAAAGTAAAGAATTATTAAATAAAAATAAACAAGAATTTCAAAGTTTTCAAAATTTAATAGATACATTAATTTCTTTAGAAGATGAAAGAGATGTAAAGGAACTTAAAAAAATATCTCAATATGAATATTTAAATCTTCAAAATTATAAATATCAAAAAATATTATATTATATTAATAAATCAAAAAATGAAATTTTAATTAATTTAGGTTGCGATGAAATAATTGAAAAAGAAATATACAAAAGAAAAAGAAATTTAAGTGTTAATAAATTTAATAGAAATTTTGAAAATGAAAAAAATGAATATAATGTTTTAAATGAATATAACGTAAATTGTAATTTTAATAAATCAAAACATAATCCTTCTGATTTTTATAAAAGCTTAAACTTTAAAGAAAATAGGAGAAATAAATCAAATGATAAAAATCAATTAAATAATAATCATTTAAATTTTCTTTTAAATGAAAAACAATTTAATGAAAAGAATAAATTAAATTTATTTCGTTTAATGACAGATGATCAATCAATTAAAGATGAAGAAATTTCTATTTATTTAAATAAGGAATGTAAAAAGGTAGAAGATGCAGTAAATAAATATTATCAAAATTTATATGGAACTGAAAATTTAACATTAACATTATCATATCCAAATTTCAATAATTTAAGTATTGTACAAAATTTTAGTTTTAAAAGCAATATTTCTATTTTATTTGAAAAAGCAATTTTTGGTTATCCTTTTGCATCTAATGTTCATTTATTCACACATTTCAATAAAGAAATATTAATGGATAATAAAAATAAAATTAAATGTATTGGTTCTCTTAAATTAGAAAATAATACGGTAATATTTGTGTATAGAAAAAAATAAAAAATATGAATAATAAAAAACAAAAAAAAAAAACAAATAAAATTCTTTAAAAAAAAAAATAAAACCAAAATAAAATTGTAAAAAATGAGAAAAAATATAAATAATAAAATACAAAAAGAGAAAAAAAAAATATAAAAACTCATAAAAAATCCTTCTTAAATTTTTAAAAATAAATAAATAAATAACTAACAAAAAAAAAATATAAAAACCTAATATAATTTTTAAATAAAATTCTTAAGACTATCCAAAGGATTAACCTCTAAATTCTTTTTAATCAACTCAGCAGTTTTTTTAGGTTCTTCAGTTTGAGGAAAATGACTAATTCCATTCATAAAAATAACTTTTCCTTTTTTAACATTAGGTTGATTATTTTCACTATCAGGTAAAAAGAAAGGATCTTTATCACCATTAATAAGTAAAACTTCACATTGAATATTAGGATAATATTTCATACAATCTTTATTTAAAATCATACAATCAGCATTATAAGATAAAAATTCAGGATTCCATTTACAAGCTTCTTCAGCAATTTCTAATTTTAAACCTAAATTTTTATAAAAATTAGCTCTTTGAGAAGGTAATTCTAAAGCTTTTTTAAAATCATTTTGATTTTTCAAATCAGAATTACCAACTTTAACAAAACCAGCAATTAAACCTGCAAGATTAATAATTCTCTTTGTTAATTGAGGATATTTTGAAGCAAAACAACTTATAATAAAACAACCAGCTGAATGACTTATTAAATAAATTGGTTCATTTATTTGTAAATGATCTAATAAATTTTTTATATCATCTGCATGTCTTTCTATTGAATAATTTTTTTTTCCTTCTGGGCAACTTGAACGACCAAATCCTCTATTATCATGGAGAATACATTTATAGTCTTTTTGTAATATTTCTATTAAGTCTTCCCATGCTTGAGTTACTCCCATAAAACCTGATTGGAATAATACTATTGGACCTTTTTCTTTTCCACATACTTCATAGTATATTTCTTGGTTGTCGTCGGTTTTTGCGAAGTTTAGAACAAAGTCTTTTTTTTTGCCTTTTGACATTTTTTTTTTATATGATTTTTATTTTATTTTTTGGGTTTTAGATCATTAAGTGTATTTTTTAATTTATTTTTTATGTACTGTTTTTATTATTTTTATGTATTCTTTTTATGAAATTATTTTTTTTTTTCATTTATTATATTGGTTAATAAATATTATTTGATTTTTTTTATTTTTGTTAAAAATTAATTCATGTTCATTTTAAATATAAATATAAATATTTTTTATAATATTTTTAATTTTTATTTTCATATTTATTTATTACGCCATTAATATTAATTTGAATTTTTATAATAAGAAAAATATAAAATAGTTTTCTTAAATCTTTTTGATTTGAATTTTATTTTAAAAAATCACAAAATTAGAAAATAAATATTTAAACATACCATTTAGAATTATCTATTATTAAATAGAAAATTCCAATCATTTAATCATATTTAAATATTAAATAAAAATACTTTTAAAAGTAAATTTAATCAAAAATAATTTTAATTATTTTTTATAAAACCAATAAATGGGTTGTTGTGGAACAAGTAATGTATATCCTGAAATTGATCAAGCCGAATCAATTGAAGAATTATTTAATAATTTAAATTCAAAATCAAAAGAATGTGAAGAAGAAATTCAACAAATAACAAATTATCTTAAAGATAGAAGTAGAATTCCAACAAAATTTGATGTTTCAGTAATTAATTAATAATTTTTATATATAGAATCAATCAGAACAAACTTTAAAAAATAGAATTGGATTTCTTCAAGATTACATTAATTCTTTACAAAGAGCTTCATCTATTTTAGGAGAATCACCAAATGTAATTTTTTTATTTTTTTAATATTATTTAGATGGATTTAAAACAAACAATTGCTCAATGTCATTCATTATATGATTGTTATTATTTACAAGAAGATAAAAATAATGTTTTAGGAGAAATAATTAATAATTTAAATACTCTTTCTAGTTATTCCAAATAGAGTAATTTTATTTTTTTTATTTAAAAATTTAATAATATTTTTTAATATTTAAAATAAATTTTTGAATTTATCTTAATTGCCATTTTATAAATAATATTAAATGTAAAATATTAATTTATTAATATCTTAAATAAATGTTAGTTCTATTTGAGACTCCTGCAGGTTATAGTCTTTTTCAAATAAATAATAAAAAAAAATTACAAAAAGTAGAAAATATAATAGAAATGTTTAATGATACAAATACTCTTTCAGAAAATATTCAATTAGAAGCTTTTAGGAAATTTAAAGATACTGAACATGCTGTTAATTCATTAACTAAATTAAATGAAGGAGAATTACCTTCTGATTTAAAAAAATTTTTACAAAATAATATTGTTTCAAAAAATCTTCAAGAAACACTTCTTTGTATTTATTATTTATTTAATTTTTTAAATATTTTAATTTTATTTAGGTTACTATCCGAAAATTGCTACTTGTATTAAAAATACTCTTGGAATTGATACTATTTCTGAATCAAAGTATTTAGAAGTTTTTAGAGGTATTAGAAATCAATTAACAAACTTAATCAGTGGTAAATATTTATTCCAATATAATATTTTTGTTATTATTTTTTGGATTTTTCTGATAGTATAAAAATAAAAAAATATAAAATTTTTATACTAAAAGATGATAAACAATTTAAAAATAAAAGAATAAATTTAAATAATTTATTCTCAATTCCATTATAAAATATCCAAAAAATGAAAAACAAATGATTTAAAAAAATAAAATAAAAAAAACCCAAAAAACAAAAAAAAACAAAAAATATTATATAAAAAATTTTTAAATTAACATATATATAACATTTAATAGGTTTATCAGATAAAGACATACGATCAAGTTCAGTAGGTTTAAGTCACAATTTTTATCGTCACAAATTAAAATTTTCAATAGATAAAGTTGATGTAATGGTAATTCAAGCAGTAGGTCTCCTTGATGATTTAGATAAAGAATTAAACAATTACACAATGCGTTTACGTGAATGGTACGGATGGCATTTTCCAGAAATAGGAAAAATAATATCAGACAATTTAACCTATGCAAAAGTAGTACAAAAAATAGGAATGAGAACAAATACAAAAAAAACAGATTTATCAGAAATATTAACACCAGAAGATGAAAAATCAATAAAAGACTCAGCAGAAATTTCAATGGGTTCAGAAATAAGTAATGAAGATGAATTAAATATAAAAGAATTATGTTCTCAAATAATATTTTTAAGTGAATATCGTCAATCTCTAACAGAATATTTAAGAAATAGAATGATGACAATAGCTCCAAATTTAACAATAATGGTAGGTGAATTAGTAGCAGCTCGTTTAATATCACATGCAGGATCCTTAGTTTCACTTGCAAAAATGCCTGCTTCAACAATTCAAATTTTTGGTGCTGAAAAAGCACTTTTTCGTGCTTTGAGAACTAAACATGAAACACCAAAATATGGTTTAATTTATCATGCTAGTTTAGTTGGTAGTGCTAATCCTAAATTAAAAGGAAAAATTTCTAGAAGTTTAGCTAGTAAATGTGCTTTGTGTGTTAGAGTTGATGCTCTTGGAGAAAATTCTAATGGTGATATTGGGAAGAAATGTAAGAAAATTTTAGAAGGGAGAATTTCTGTTTTAGAAAGTGGGAGTGGGAATGTTAAAAAAGGTAGTAAAGTTAGTAAATATAGTAGTGAGGAGAAAAATAAAGGAGTTTATAGTCAAAGTCATGATGTTGTTTTGAAAAAAAAAACTATGAGAAGTGAGAGTGATGAAGATGAAAAGGAAGAAAAGGCTAAAAAGAAAAAAAAAATTGAAAAAGATGATGATGATAGTGAAGAGGAGATTCCTGCTAAGAAAAGTAAGAAGAAAAAAAAACAAAATGAAGATGATGATGATTAATATGTTATTTAATTGATATTAAAATAAATTAATATTTTTATTTTAAAAATATTTTTTTTAAATTTATATTTTTTTTTATTTTATTTTTTTCTATTTATTAAAAAATGGAAATTTCAGAAAAAAATAATAATGATAAAAACAAAGAAATTAACACAGAAACAAATTTACCAGAAATTGATCTTAAAATAAGATTATATATGTGGTTATATACAATTCCATTTTTTGTAAAATTTATATTATTAATAACATTAATATTTTATTTTATAAATCTCTTTTTTCCTTTTATTACATTTTATTTAGCAAATGCACCTTTATATACAATATTTCAATTTCAATTATGGAGATTATTTACAAATGTATTTTTAACTACTTCATCTCTTGATATTTTATTTGCTTTATTCAGTTGGGTTACTGATGCTTCTAATTTAGAAAAATCAATGGGAAGTTTTAAATATATGATTATTTTTTTTATTAATTCTTTTTTAACTCAAATTATTTTGTCTTTTATTTTAATTATTTATTCTTTTATTTTAGATGATAATGAAATTTTAAAACAAAAAGTTGATTTAGATTATGTTGAAAATAAAGGTTTATGTCCTATTGTTATGACAGATTTAACTGATATTTGTTTATCTCATCCTGAAAGTTTAGTTAGTATTATTTTTATTCCTTGTAAAATTAAAGCAAGATATTATCCAATTATATTATTTTTTATTTATATTTTATATAGAAGAATGAAAGTTTTTTTTTCTGTTTCAAGTGGAATTATATATGGGTTTATTTATCATTATTATCTTAAGAATAAATTTCAAATTTTTGATGATTTTATTTTCAAATTAGAAAATTTTATTGGAATAAAATGGATATTAAAAATAAATGGTTTTATTTCAATAAATAATATTACTGTATTTGATATAAATAATGGTAATAATGATAATAATAATGACAATGATAATAATAATAATGATAATAATAATAAAATTAATATTGAAGATTCTGTTAATAGTGACGATTCAAGTACACAACTTCCTATATTTAATAATGAAAAAGGGAAATTAAATGAAAAAGAAAAAGATAATTGTAAAAATAATACTAATCAAAATAATTAATTATAAATTAATTTTGTATTTATTTAATATTCGATTTTCCTTTTGACTTATTATTCAAAAATTATAATTTTTTTAATTAAATAACCTTCTTATATTACTTAAAAATAGATAAATTTCCTATTTTAAAAATTTGGAAAAAAATAAATTATATGTTTAAAATATTATAAATTTTTCCCAAAATAAAATTATAAATTTTATAATATCACATTTCTAAAAAAAAAAGAAAATAAAAAAACATTAAAATACAATTCTCCCATAAACATAAAAATTTATAATATTTAAAAAAAAATTTAAAAAAAAAAAAAATGGAAAGGTTAAGTGAAATAGGTGAAAATTCCACACAAAACAATACTTCATTTACAACACAAACTTTAAAAAGAGGATTTTCAAAAAAAAATCGAAAAATAGTCTTTTACTTAATTCTCTCAATTCATTTTTTCAATCACTTAGACCATGGATCAATAGATGCATGTAACACATATTTAATGTCAGAATTAAATTTAGATCATTCAGATTTAGGTTCAGTTGGTTCATTAGTATTTTTAGGATTAACATTTGGTGCTTCAATCGCAGGTTATATTTTTAATTATTTTACTCCAAAATGTATTATTAGTTGTAGTGTTATTTTAACATGTCTTTCTTTATATTTTTTAACACAATCTAAAACTTTATTTTATTTATGTCTTTCTAGATTTTTTTGTGGTTTTTTTCAAATTTTTCCTTTAATATATTTTCCTGTTTGGGTTGATCAATTTGGAATTTTTGAAATTAGAACTATTTGGTTATCTTATTTACAATTGAGTTCTACTCTAGGAACTATGATTGGTTATGTTATTGAAGCTATTTGTATTAAAAAATTTAATAATTGGAGATATGGTTTTTATTTACAATGTTTTTTGTTATTATTTTCTACTGTTATTTTTTTATTAATTCCTGATAAAGTTTTAAGTAGAAATTATAAAAGAACAAATTTAACAAGAGAATTAATAAAAAATAATATAAAAATAACTCCAGAATTTTTAAAAAAAAATAATATAATAAATTATGATAAATATACAAATATAAATGAAATATCAATTTATCAAATAGAAGAAGAAAATGAAACAATAAAAAAATTTAATTACATAGAAACAATAAAAACATTATTTAAAAACAAAATATATCGTAGTTCCCTAATATCAATATGTTCACTATTATTTATAATAACAGGAATAGAATTTTGGATAACAGATTACATGAGAAAAATATTAAAAAAAGAAGACTCGAAAATTTTTATATCATTTTCAATAATTTGTTTAACATCACCAACATGTGGAGTTTTAATAGGAGGATATTTAATAGAAAAATTAGGAGGATATACAAATAATATTAAAACACTTCAAATATTATTAAAATCAAGTATAATTTCATTTTGTTGTGGAATTTTATTACCTTTAATAAATAATTTCTGGTTATTTTTAATTTTAATATGGTTTACTATTTTTTTTGGTGCTTCACTTATGCCAGGATTAACTGGAGTTTTATTAAATTCTATGGATGATAATATGAAAGAAGAAGGTAATTCAATTACTTTATTTTGTTATAATTTATTAGGTTATTTTCCTTCTCCTTTTTTATATGGAATTATTTGTGATTTTACTGGAGGAAATAATAGTAGATGGGGTTTAGCATTTTTAATGAGTTTTTCTATTGTTGGTATGTATTCACTTAAAAAAGGAAGAGATTATCAAGATGATATTGATTTTGATTTGAGAAAAAGTAATTTTTTAAATGGAAGTTTTAATATTCAAAAAGCTAAAAGTAAAAATTGGTTGATTGGGAGTTTATATGGGAGAAGTCAAAATTTTGGGATTGAAGAATAAATTTTTTTTTTTTTTGGTTTTTTTTTTTTTTGTTTATTTTTTATTTATTTAATTGTTTATATTTTTTTTGTATTTATTATAAATTTTTTTTGGTTTATTATTGTATTTAATTCTTTTTTTTTAATTTAAATGTGTTAGGTTTATTAATTTAAATTTTAATATTTAAAAAATTAATTATAGTTAATTTTATTATTTAATTGTATAATTTATATTTTTCCCAAAAATATCGAAAAAAAAACGTTATTTTTATTCACATAAATTATTTATATAAATTTTCATATTTTTTATTGTTTATATGAATTATCTTTTAAATAATTTGACAATTGAACTTCATAAGTAGGAACTTGATTTATTTTTGAATATAAAGTATCTTTAATAGTTCTATTTTCATATTCATTTTTCATATTATAAGTTGGAAATAATCTAGCAGAATTTGAATGATTTAATCTAAAAACATTTTTTGTTTCTTGAATATTATTTTTTAAATTTTTAATATAATTTTTATCATTATTTTTTAAAGAAGGAAATAATGCCATATTTTTTTTCATCATATTATCTAATCTATTATCAGGATTCTTTGAAGAAAATTTTAAATTTTCATTATGAATTCTTTCATAATTAGGATTTGGTTTTTTAAAATCATCAGGATTAAAAATAGGTTTTTGATAATTATCTCGATTATAATTTAATAAAAGTGAATTATATATATCATTATTTTTTTTATTTTCCCCTTTATAAAAAATGTTATTACAACTTTGAGAAACCATTTTATCTTTATCAAATTCATATCTTTTATTTTCTTTAAATTCAAAATTACCTTTATTTTCCTTATTAATAATATTTCTATTTCCTAAAATAATCCCTTCATTTTCTTTACTAATTTCAAATTTATAATTTTTATTTTTTCTACCATAACAATCTAAATTTTCTTTAAAACCTAAATATTGATATTTAGGATTTAAAGGATTAGTACATCTTTTAGTAACAATACCATATTTTTTACTATCAGCATAAGCACCATCAATATCATTAACATTATAAATATAATTTCTATTAATATTAAAATAATTATATTTATTTTTACTTCCAGGTAAACTTCCTTTAATATCATCATTTGACATATATAAATTACCTCTATTTTTAATATGATAACTTGGAATATAAGGATGACTTTTTTCAATATCACCTCCATAATTAATTCCATAATCTGGATCTAATGGATTTGTATTTCTAAATTTTTTATTATTTTCATATACATCATTATAATTCATATTGTCATAAAAATATTGTTTTTCTTTTATTCTTTTATATGGAGATTCTTTTTCAAAATTATTTATTTGATTATTCATTTTTATATAATTACGATATAGTGATTTTGGCTTTGTTCCTTCTATGTCATTTATTTCTATTTGATTTCGAATAAATTTTTTCATTGGATAATTTTCTTCTTCTATTTTATTTAATTCTATTTGTGGATTGTTTATTATTTTTTTTTTTTCAGATAAATTTATATTTCTTGAAGGAAAAGCTTTTTCAATATCTCTTGTGTTTAATATAAAATCAGGATATTTTAATATTTTTTTCTTTAAAGGTTGAGCATTGTCAATATCATCTGTTCTATTTATGAAATCTATTTTATTTAAGTATTTAGAATATTTTTTTGGAGTTGATTTTTCAATGTCTAAATTAAATAAATTTAATGACCAAGTTCTTTTTGTGTTTAGTTGATTTATTTTTTTTTTTGGAAAATCTCTAATATCTATTGAACTTAAATACATTAAATCTTCTCTTTTTAATGTTGGATATGAATAATCATTTGAATAATTGCAATGATTTTGTAAATTATTGTTAATATTATTTTCTTCCTTCATTTTATTTTATTTACAATTTATATTTGTTATATATTTTAATTTATTTATTTATCAATTTATCATTTAAAATAAAAAAGTTATTTATATAATTATTAACATATTTTAATAATAAAATAAATGGAAAATATGGTTTGTTGATATGAGAAGTAAAAAAAAATCATAAAATGAATTAAATATATAAATTAAAGAATATTTGGAATTTAATAAATTGTTTCTATTAAAATAAAAAAATGTTAAAAAATATTTATTATTATCAGATATTAAATTAAAGAAATAAAAAAAAAAAATTAAAATATAAAATATCATAAAAAATATTTTGTTTTAATTATTTTTATATTATTATCTTTTATAAATAAAAAATCAAAAATTGTTAATATTAATTAATTGAAAGTTATATTATTTATTTTATTTAAGATATATTTTTATAATAATGATAACTTAATTTAAAAATGAATGATAATGAATTAAAATTAAAATTAGTTCAAGATTACATAAAAGAAAAAGAAAATAAATTTTCAGAAAATACATCATTACTCCTTAATACAATATCATGTATTTTAGGAGGATTTATGCAATTTGATTTTAAATATATAAAAGTTTTTCATTCAGAAGATTATTCAACAAATACATTATGTTTTTATCGATATATTTTTTCATTATTATTTAATTATATAATAATATATTATACAGAATCATATAAAAAACAAAAAAAATTAATTGAATTAATAAAATATAAATGGATTTGGATAAGAGGAATAGCACAATTTTTAGTTTTTCAAACATTTTTATTTATGCTTGAATATTTTAGAACTTCTACTTGTTCTTGTTGGACAAGTATGGCTCCAATTTCTATTTTAATTTTAAGTACTTTTATTTTACAAGAAAAATTTTATATGAGATATTTATATGGAATTTTAATTTGTTTTTTTGGTGTTTTTTTAATGATTAAAAATGAAGATAATAATTATGAAAATAAAAATAATAATAATGAAATTATTAAAATTTTAAAAGGTACTTTTTGGGGTTTTTTTCAATTAATTACTATTGGATTTCAAAGAGTTTCTAATAAAAAATTATTAAAACAAAATATTTTACAAGATGATCAATTAATTTTTAGTTCTATTTTAAATATTATTTTAGCTTTTATTTGTTCTAAATTAAGAAATGAATATTTTTCATTTAATTTAATATATATTTTTAATTGTTCAATTAATGGATTATTATGGTTAAGTTTTAATAGACTTTATATTATTTCACTCAAAAATATTGCATTAAGCAAAACAACATCAATTGGTTATATTTCAATGGTTACTGTTTTTATTCTTGGAGTTATTGTTTTAAATGAAAAAGTTTTTATCACTGATATTATAGGAAGTTTATTAATTTTAGGTTTTAATATTTATAATTCTTTATATCCTATTAAAGAAAATCAAAGTTAAATTATAATAATACTTTATAAAATTTTTAATTTATTTAAATAAAAAAAATAAATAAATTTTTATGTCTTCTTCAATTCCAAAATTAAAATTTCATCAATTAAATATTATAGAAGCTCATGAAAAATTAATAAGATCAATGGCAATTTTTCCTTCATATAATATAATAACAGTATCAGGAGATCAAAAAATAAAAATTTGGGTAAATAATGAAACAAACTTTAACATATTACAAATAATAGATAATGCACATAAAGACGAAATAATATCAGTAAGTATAAAAAATGAAAATAATTTTGCAACATGTTCAAAAGATAAAAGTATAAAAACATGGATAAAAGAAAATAATAAATATAAAGAAAATATTATAATAAAAAATGCACATAATGATTGGATTAATAAAGTAATTTTTTGTGAAAATGAAAATATAATATCAAGTTCAGATGATAAGACAATAAAAATATGGGAAAAAAATCCATATAAAAAATTATATCAAATATTATTAATTATTTCAAATTATAATACAATTTCAACTTTATCATTAATTAAAAATAAAAATTTATTTATTGCTTTTGGTTATGAAGGAACTAAAATATATAATATGAATAATTTTCAATTAATTTATCATATTAAAGATTCAAAATGTTATAATACAAATGGAATTTGTATACTTGATGAAGATAGAATTATTGTAGGTTGTGATGATGAAAATAATATTAAAATTATTTCTTTAACATTAAAAAAAACTATTTTTAATATTAAATTTCAAATTATGTGTTGTGGAATTTGTTGTTTAAAAAAAAAAGGAGTTTTTTTAATTGCTGGATTTAGTAATAATATTAATGTTTATAGGAATGATAATTATGAATGTGTGTTTAATTTTATTGGAAATGAAAATTTAATTAATTTTGGTCTTTTTAATTTTAATGAAAACTTTATTATTTCATTATCTTATAGGTGTTTAATTTTATATTCTTTAGATGTTGATGATTATATATTAAATAAAAAATGTACAGATATTAATAAAGAATCATATATATAATGAGTATTTTAAATAATATAATAATTATTCTTTTTTATAAATATAAAGAATTAATTACTCTAAATTATAATAATTCAAATAAAATAACATTTCACTATATAAAACTAATATAATAATTTAAATAAAAAAATAATAAAACGGCTTAATCATAATCAAATAGAAAAATAAAAACATATAACCGTCAAATAAAATCTTCAAAAAAAAAAATAAAAAACTTATCATAAAAATAATAATAATATCATATCTCATCAATATAAAAAAAAATAATCCACAAAATAAAAAAAAACTAAAATGGGAGTTGGTGCAATATGTGATAAAATTGAAGTATGCAATGAAATTTTACTAACCCTAGATGACATAGTACAAAATTTAGACAAATTTTTTTTAGGTTTAATAATTCGTCATTTAAAACTAGACGAAATAAAAGAAAAAATAAAAACTTTATTATTTTCATCAAAAGCATTAGACATTGATAAATGGAAAGAATTTTTAGAAGAAGAAATATTAAATTCAGAGGCAGTAAAAACATCAAAAAAAGTAGTAGAAGCTGCATTAGAAGATGCAAAAAATAAATATTCAGATCAAACATTACCATTTATAACATTATTTTATTTAGCAGATTCCGATAAAAAAACATTTATAGAAGCATTTAAATATATAAATTTATCAACAAATGCAATTGATGCAATTGATGATGTAAAAGATGTAGTTTCAACTGTTAAATCAGGAGGTTTATTAGCTGGACTTAAAGCTGGAATTAATTTAGTTAAAAAAAGTTCTGAAGTTGTTAAACAAGCAATTGATCCTAATTTAATTAAAAGAGAAGATTTAAAAATTTTAACTTCATATTATGTTAATTTTATTACTTTGTTACCTGTTAATATTATTGATCAAATGGGAGAATTTGGTGAAGTTTTTGGAAATGTTACTAAAATTTTAAATGAGGCTTTTAATGTTGATTTTCAAAAAAAATTCGTTGAAGAAAAAATCTTTTCTAAATATAATCAATTTGATAAAATTAATATTAATGATTTTTTCAGTGATAATTATGATATTTTAAAAAATGATAATATTATTAGAAGGGATCTTGTTCAAAATTATATTAAGGATTTACCTAGACAAATGCTTAGGAAAGTTTAATAGCTTTTTTTATTTTCTTTTTTTTTTTGGAATGTATTATTAATTATTTTATTTAAATTTGATGCGTTTTATTAATTTTGGTATTTTTAATATTTTTGATAGAATATTTATTATTTTTTTTTTTTAAAAATTTTTTATTTTTAAATAAAAATTACTTTTTTTCCCAAAAATAATATTTTAATTTTTTTAAATAATTCCTTTAATTATTAATATATTTCTAAATAAATTAGTTAAATTTTAAATTTTTTTTTTCATTATTTCTGAAAAATTTAATTAAAATAATATAATTTAATAAAATAGTTTATAAATGGAAGATGATTTAAATTCCAAACTTGAAGAATTAGTTACATCAAATTTCATAAAATTAAAAGAGAGTATATTAAATGATATATCAGAACAAAAATTAGAAAAAGAAAAACAATTCTTTAAAGAGAATAAAGACTTAAATTTAAGAATACATAAAAATGTAATATGTTCAAATTGCTTTAAAAAAAATTTCACAGGAAAAAGATATATTTGTTGTGAATGTGATAATTATAATTTATGTGAAGATTGTGAAGAATTACGTTGTAAGAAATTTATTGAACATAATTTAAATCACATATTTTTAAAATTAAATAAACCAATAAATGTAGATATTAATAAATATGATAATATAATTAAAGGAAAAAATCAAAATTTAACTGTAAAAAATAATGAAGCAATTGCAAATATTACAATTTTTAATACTGGTGAAGAATCATTAAAAGATTGTTTTTTAAGTCAAATTATTTTTGGAAGAAAAGTTTTAACTGGAAAAAAAATTAAAATTGAAGAAGATGTTAATCAAAATGAAAAAATAGATTGTTCAATTGTTATGGATGTTAATAAAGAAACTGTTAAAGAAGGTGATACAAAAGAATATATTTCAGAATGGAGAATGTTTACTAAAGAAGGATTACCTTTTGGAGAAATTATTTCCTTATATATTAATGATTTAACAAAATAATAGAAAAGATAAAATAATATTATTAAATAGATTTAAATGAAAAAAATATAAAAAAAAAGTTAAAATTTTATTTTAAAAAATTATATTGTAAATATATAATATACAATATATAAGAAAACAAAAAGTTATTGTTTTATATAACGTTGTTATATAAAAAGTGAATTAAAAATTTCCAAAAATAAAATAAAAAAATTCAATATTTACTTTCAATCCACATTTCTAATTCTTGTGTATTATTAATAACAGTAGTAGGAATAATTTTTAAAATACATCTTGATACAGAAAGTAAATGAATTAACTTAGAAATAAATAATAATCCAACATAACTACAAAAAACAGTAACAAGAATACAAAAAATAATAATAAGAGCAATAACAATATTTCTTTTCTCATTTAAATAATCTAATAAACATTTAATACAAATACTAGAAAAATTATTAGCAACAGGTGCAATATATTTATAAAAAACATATTCTAAATTATTAAAAGAAGTAGAACTATATAAAAAATAATTTTTATATTCAGTATTACTTCCATTAGATAATGTATAATTACTTCCAATTTTAAATTCTTGATCTTGATAAATATTAACAATAGTTTCTGATATTAATTTTAATAAACTTTCAGTATTATTTGCACTTTTAATTAATTCATCACTAATACATTCAACATATTCAGTTGAATTATATAAATAAATTGCAGCACAGGCATCTAAAAGAAATTTTTCATTATAAAAAGTATCCATTTCTTTAAATATTGATATTCCTTGAACAATATCTTGAATATTTTCTTTAGAAATTAATTCATCAAATACTAAATCATTGTAAATTTCACATTCTGACATAAAACATTTTACTTTTACTGTTGATGAACTTACTACTAAAATTTTACCAAAAATAAATTCAGCTACATTTATTATTTTATTTGTTGAAGTAACCATTTGATTTGTTATTAAAAAAATTGGTACTAAAAATCCTCCTAATATTAAAAATAAAGCTACAGTTTGAAAATAAGACCAATTTAATATTGTTAATGGAATATATTTTTTTGCATCAATATTAAATCCATTATTCATTGAATTTGCATTATTTATATTATTATTAGTATTTATTGTTGTTGGATTTACTGTTGTTCCATCTAGATTTTTATCATCTTTTTTTTCTCCATTTTTTTTCTCTTCTTTTTCTCTAAATTTTTTTAAAGCAACATTAAATCCTTGAATTTTTTTAATTGTATCTTCAATTTTTTCTAATTTTATTTTTGAAACTTTTTCAAATCCTTCTCCCATATTTTCATTTGTTATATGTAATAAAATTGCATATAAAATACATAAAATTATCATTAAAATTGAATAACATAATAAAATAATAATTAAAGTTGAATTTGATTTTGAATTATAATCTTTTAATATTTTTGGTATAGTACGTAATTTTTCATATTGATTTGGAAGTAAATTATCATATGAATTCTCAATTGCCATAAATATAATATATCGAATATATTTTTTTGAATTATCAGATAATTTATCTTGAGAAATATTTAAATTAAAATAATCATTTTTTAAAACTGAATTTATATTACTTAAACTTTGAGCAACTGACATTGGAAATGATTCTGAATCATTAACCTTCTTATAATTATATGTTATATTTTCACTATTCCAAAAATATGTTTTTAAATCTGAATCTGAAATAAAATTTGATATTTTATCTTCAACTTTACCAAATTTTTCAGTTATATTATCATACCAAGTAAAACAATATTCTTTCATATTATCAAAATATTCATAATTGTTTGTAATGAAAGAATTAAATGTATAATTATATTGATTAAGTATATCATGATATAATGCACAAATTGAAATTAAAGTTCCAATTAAATTATTCATCCAAAGTGTACTTTGAAATAAATTAATATTTAATTCACTAATAACTTTTAAATCATTATAAATTTTTAAAAATAAAACCACATAAATAATACAATAAACTAAAGAAAAAATTGCAACTAAAAAAACAACCCCTTTAATATATTTTAAAGTAAAAAAATTTGAAATATTATTTAATAAATTTGCTCTTATTTCTTCAATTCTATTTTTTTTAACCAAATCAGCATTAAATCCAGCATGATTATTTTGAGAAGCATTTTCATCAATCATATCAATAGTTTTCTTATGTCCATGTACACTACTCATTTTATTAATATCATCTTTACACATATTAATTAATTGTTGAAAATTTTGATTATTTTCAACTAAATCTAAAATTTTACTTTGTTGTTCAATTAAAATTTCTCTTTCTTTATAAAGAATTTCAAATAAAGGTTTAATTGATTCTGCTTTTTCTTTTTTATTTTTAATTAACTTTTCATCTCTTTCATCAATTGAATAATTATCAGAATTCATTCCTTCATTTTTCGTATCAATACATCTTACAATATAACTCATATTTTTAGTACCAAATTTATATTTATCAAAAGTAAAATTAAATTTATATTCTTTACTATTTGAATCTCTATTACAATCATCAATTAATTCTTCTAAAATATCAAATTGACTTTTTAAAAATAATTCTTTATATTTTTTAATTTTATTAACAAAATCTTTTTCTTGATCAGATTTTTTATTAAAATCTAAACCAGCATTTTGTTGATTAATTTTAGAAGAATCAGTATTATTAACATTTAAATCACTTCTTAATAAACCATTAGGAGTATTCCCAGGAGTTGGAGTAAATCCAGGAGTAGGTGTTTCAACTTTATCAATTTTAATAAGTGGAGTTTCTTTTTTTGTATTTGAAGATATTAAATAACTATTAACATTATCAGTATTTACATTAGATTTTGAATTAGAAACTTTTTTTGATATTTTTGATACTTCATTTTTATCTTCAATTCTACTTGTTGATGTACCTTCTTCTTTTAAATTTTTCCTATCATTATCATCAACTAATAAATCACTTTCTCCAAATTCATCAATTGAACTATTATTTGAATTATTGTCTCCTTCTTCTTCATTTACTAAATTTGCTACTTCTGCATTAATTGTCCCATTTGCAATTGCTTTATTTTGTTCTATTAATCTTAATAATCTTTTATTTGTTGAATCTGCAAAATCTATTACAAATTGAGGTATTCTTATTTCATATTCTAATTCTATATTTTCATTTATTTCTATATTGTCATGAATATGTTTCTCTTGAGTTATGTTATTTTTTGTATTTTTTAATGTATTGTTTTTATTATTTTGAGAATCTTCTTCATCATTTGATGATACTTCTTCTAATATTAATGATGAAGAATTTTTATTTTTTTTTTCTGAAATATCTTGTTTTTTCCCTTGGAGAAATATTTTATAAAAATTTACAAATTTTTTGCAAATGACATAAAATGGTATTTCATTATCTTGAAATAAAACTTTATTATCACAATTTAATATTTTTAATAATTTTGAACTCATACCTTGAATATTAAAATGTTGATCTAAAAATATAAGATCATCTATATTTTCTTTTATTATTAAACCAACGAAATAAACACTATCATTTAACATTGGAAATAATTTAATTCCTATTTTTATCATTATTATTGCATTATCTTTATCTTTACCAAATGTTTTCATATCTTTTTTATCTATTATTCTTTTTTCTCCATATGTATAATATTTTTCTATAAAACTTCTATGAATTTTTGCAAAAATTTTTGGCATTAAAGAAGTAACATTCATTCCTTTTAATTCATCTGGTTTATATTTAAAAATATTTTCTACTTCATTATTTGTTCTTTCAATTAAACCTTCTTTTCCTTTATCTCCATTTGCAATTATAATTCCTGTTTCTTTACTAAATAATAGTGCATAAAAATTTTGTGCAATATGATCTGATAAATTATCATTTTTTCTTCTTAAACTTTCTAATTCTCTTTTTTTAAACTCATCATCATTTATTTGTTCAATATAATTAAAATATAAATAAAATAATTCATTTACTCCATTATATAAATTAATTAATCTATCCCATATTTCTTCAATTTTTTCTTTGGTAATTCTTATTTTATCAGTTAAATTAAATATCTTATTAAAATTTATTCTTTTTGTAACATCTAATTGTGAACCCTTAAATATTTTCCAAAAATCAAGTGATAAATTAATATCATTATTAATTTCATCAACAAAATTTTGACTTAAATCTTCATATTTAAAATAGTTAGTAACATTTAAATCTTCTAAATTAGGACAAGGTTCATTTGGTCCTTTTAATTTCTCTACTAATAATTTAGATATTCTTAATCTTAATCTAATAAAAGAAAATTGTTCTTGTAAAGTCATTTTCATTTCTTTTGCTTTTTTATAATAAAACATTGCTAAACAATAATTTCCAATAATTTCTAAATAATATAAAGATAAGTTAACTACTAAATCAGGAGTATATGTTTCATGATTAATAAAATAAACTGTTATTGATGCTATAAAATTAATCATAAAAACTCTATCGTCAATAAATAATTTTGTTCTATCAGACCATTCATTTGTTATTGGTAAATATAATTTTACTTTTGTTTTAGTTATACAATTCTTAACTGGACATTCTAAAATATGCATTTGCATTATTCCAGCAAGTAATGCTTTATCTTCTGGATTTTCTTCAATATGGTTCATTTTATCTATTAAATTTTTAATATAATAAAGTAAATAAAATCTATTGGTTATTTTATAAAATGGAGTATCTAAAAATACTTTTTCTTCAATTTTATATTTTAAATTAAAGTAAAAGTATAATATTATTACACTAGAAACTAAATATATAATTCCTTTTTCTTTAAAGTCAATATAAGCAAAAATTATAAAAAAAACAGAAGTCCAAACATATAAAATATGAAATAAACCTGCTAAAATATTTGTAATTTTATCATAAAAAAGATAATGAGTAATAAAGAATTTAAATTGTATTATTGACATTATTAAATTATAAATTAAAAATACTTCCTTAGATAAAGAAGTAACTTGAGTTAATAAAAATGAATAAACAATTGTATTTAATGAGGAATATAATTCATAATTACATGCAATTCTTGAATAAAAACTTGTTGATAAATACATTGCATCACAATAAAAAAATTGAATAAAAACTGTAAAAAAAGATGAAGTTATAAAAATTAAAATTGAAATTATTGCAGGTAATAAATTATCTTTTAATTTACATGATATATCTTCAAAATAAGGATTTTTTTTTTCGAAACAAAAATTTGAAAATGTTATATCAAAAAATATATTTGAACCAATATATATCATAAATTTAATAAAAAAATTAAGTATCATTTCTGAATAAGAATAAAAAGAAGTTTTTGTAATTTTAAAACATGTATAAAAAAAATGACAAAGAAAAAATAATAATATGAAGAATATTATAATTAATATTGTTTTAAATGTTGAATATTTATTTAATAATAAGTCTTTAAATCTAAAAATTTTTTCAATATAATTAAATATTTTATCAGAAGTTGAAACATCAGGGTCAAAAACACCTAAAAATTTAGAAAAAAACCCAGATATCATTTGAGTGTAAAAAATTAACATAAAGAATAAAGCTTCATTTCTAGAAGAATTTTGATTCGTTATTAATAAATCCATAAGAATATAAAATTTGTGTTTATAAGATATTTTATCTTGAGAAAATAAATTAAATCCTTTTGAAGACATTTATTATATTTTTAGGTAATAATTTTTAAAATTAAAAAAATTTATATAATTATATTATAATTTCTATTATACATTTATTATAATATAAATTATATTAATATAAATATTTTTAAGTCTAATGTTAATTAAATTATATTTTTTCAAATTTTTTTTATAAAACCAAGAATCTAAAATTGATAATTTGTAAAATAAATTTTTTTAACATTTAAATAAATATATAAATACATAATATAATAATATAATAATATTTTAAATGAATTTTAAAATTATATTTAATGATTAATATGATATTTCTTTTCAAATTCCTTTAAAGTTAAACCATTTGTAAACATTAATTTTCCATTTCCAGAATGAGAATATTTAGAATCTTCTTTTCTAAATTTTTTTCTTGTAACTTTACATGATTCCATAATTGCTTTACTTAAATTTTCTAAATCAGTTTTTTTATAATCTATTCCATTGACTTTAATTCTCTCTTCTTGTTTCTTCATATTATAATCTTCATATTCTTCATTTGAATGTGAATAATTTGATAATTCAATATTATTATTATCTTCTATTTGAGAATTGCTTTTTTTATTTTTATCTATTATTGGGAAATTTTTTTTCTTTGCATTATCAAATGCTAAACGTTTAATTACATCAAAATTATATTGTTCTTTTTTTGTTAATTTTGGTTTTTGTTCTTTAATTCCTTGAACAAATAAATCAATATTATTTAAAGATTTAAGTAAAACTTCTTCTCTTGAATTAGATTTAGAATTATTTAATATATCAATTAATTCATTTGGTGAAGAAAAGTTAATATCATTTTTTATATTTGGATCAGTTAATTGATTATTATTATTTTGCATATAATTTTCATAAATATTTGAAATTTTATATTTTTGTGTTTTGTTGAAATTAAAATTTGTGTTTGGAAAATTATTATTTGTTTCATTTTCTATAAATTTTTTCTTAAATTTTTTTGGTAAAAAACATGAATCTTTAAATAATGAATAATTTTCAACTGCATTAAAATAAGTTTTATTATACATTAAATTTCTACCATTTGAATTATTTTTATTATTTATATTTTTTTTTAAACTCATAAAATTATTTTCAAATTTTTTTTTAACTCTTTTTTTTACTTCATCTCTATTCCTAAGTTCTTCAAATAATTCATCAATACTTTTTTGTTGTTGATTATATTCATTAGAATAATCTTTTTGGTTATTATTTCTGATGTATTGTGTTTTCATTGAATTATTTGTTTTTTCTAAATTATATTTTGATTTCAATTTTAAATGATTTTTTCTAAATAATGAATTAGTGTTATAACTTAAATTATCATTTAAATAATTTGTTTTATCAAAAGAATTTGATTTATGATTATTATACGTACTTAAATCACTCATTTCTTTTTCATGTTGATTTATATAATTATTTAATCTTTCTCTATCAGTCTGATATAAATTAAAAATAAATCCTTTATGAAATAAAATTTTATTACTTTCTTCAAATAATAATTCTTCTCTAGTTGTTAAAAATGGTTTTTTGGATTCTCTTAATTGAATTGGTTTTTCTGCCATTGAATATATGAAATTTTTGATTCTATTTTCATAATTTTTAGAATATTCTTTCATTTTTTTTTCACGTTTTTTTTGAAGTTGTTTTTCTTTTTCCAATTCTTTCTTTTCTTCATTAAGTTTTTCTTTTCTTTTTAAATCTGTGTAATAGTTATACATTTTATTTATAGAATTTTTTTAAAAATAATTATTTTACATTAAAATTTTAATTTTATAAATTTATTTATAATTCTTTTAATAATGAATTAATGATTACAATTATTATATTATTTAAAAATATTTTTGCAAATATATAAATTGAAAAAGAAAGCAATTAAATAATCGATGTAATTAAAAAATAATTAAAGTTTAATTAAAAAAAGATAAAATGACTTAATTAAAAGAGATAAAACTTTAAAAATAAAAAATGCATTTTATTCATTGGATATATAAAAAATTTAATAATTTTATAATATAAATTATAAATATTATAAAATTAATAATTGTTTGGAAAACTCATAACTAAAAAAAAATTAATAAAAAAAAAATAAAAAATCTAAAATCATTAAGATAATAAAAAAAAAAAAAAAATGTCATCACAAAATTTACAACAAGATCAATCTCAATCAAAAAGACATAAAAGTGTATTAAATCCTTCATTAGAAGATAATTTTACAGAAGCAAAAAAATGCTTATCCAATCTTGATTTACAAAAAAAATTATCAGAATCAAAAATTAATGTAAGAAAAGAATTATCAAAACTTAAAATTAATGATATACCACAACCAGAAAAAGAACCAAGCATTCTTCCTATTACAAAGGTTCTATATTAGAATATATACCAACAGATAATGATGATATTAACTATTTTAAATATCTATCAGACATCTATATTAGAATTTATAACAAAGGACTTGAAAAAAATAATGGATACATGTTTGATGATGTTGAAAAAATAAAAGAATTTAAAAAATTAACTATTAAAGAATTTGTTGATATTGCTAATCCTCATTCTGGTTATGAGATAAAAGAAGATGATGAAGGATATGTATGGAAAAATGAATTAAGACAATTTGCAAAATCAATTATTGGTACAGAAATTCTTGATGAATTTAAACAAAATATAACTAAATATGATTTAAAATCTAATGAAAGAATAGAAAAAGAATTATTATCAATGATTGAAAAAAATAGAATTTTATTAAATTCTTAGAAGAATTAACTGAGGAAGATCGTAAATTTACTACTTATGTAGAGCTATCTGAAAAACTTGCTGAAAATTATTTTAAATAAAAAGAAATAAACAAGGATTGTATCCGTTTAAATGAATTTTTAATTAGAACTGATAAATTAAATAATGATTTTATTAGAGAAAGAAATGAAAAAGGTGATGAAATTATTAAAAAATTTGTTAAGAAAGAAGATAAAAATTATATTTCATACTAAGATATCAATGAATTTAATAAAGATATTGATGAATTTAATAATTCGATTAAAACTAGAGTAACAGAAAGAATCCAAAAAACTGAAGAAGCTTTAAAAAATTATGATAAAGAAAAAAAACTTAATATGGAAAGTATAAGAGTATCAAAAGAAGTAATGAAAAATACAAGTGATGTATTTTTAGATAGATTATTTGATTCTTTGAAGTCACTTGAAGAAATAAAAGTAGATGGAATTAATCATAATCAATTACTTTTTGAAGGAACTATTAAATGATGCGATGAACTTTTTTTAAATAAAGTAGCTACAAGAGAACAAATAAAAAACATTATTAATAATAATAAACAAATTGATGATCTTTTTAATTATTTAAAAGAAATGAATAAAAAAGATGAAACCTAAGTTTCAGACATTATAACAATATTAAAACCTGTAATAAAAGATTTTGATGAAATTATTTTTAAACTTACTAATGAAATTGAATATAATCAAAACTATGAAGAAAAAGGAACTAGAACTTTACAGGGATCTGGATTAGGAAATTTAGAAAACAAATATGTCTACATAAGAACTGCTTTTGTAAACAATGTTAATAATTTTTATAAAAGTTTTGAAAAATTATCAAATTTTGTAATGAATAATGAAGAAAATATTGATAAATTAGATGAATCAGTAGAAAAAATAAAAGAAAATATGAAAAATATTCAAAGTGAAGAATTTCAATTAAAAAAAGTAGAAATAAAAGAGACAGATTATTATAATGTTAGTTTTATGGATTTAAATGATGGACAAAAAGGTGGAGATAAAGGTTATAATAAAAAAATAGAAAAAGAACTTCTTGAAGAAATAAAAAAAAACAAAGAGAAAACTTTTTCTGAATTTGTCAAAGAAAATGTTGAAAAAAAAGCTAAATCAAAAGGTCTTATTAGAAAAAAAACATATTCTTGTTTATCTTTGAAACCTGAAAATGTTAGAACAAAAGTAAATATTGTTCTTAGTAATATTGATTTTGATAGTAAAGATGCTTTCTTAAATTTTAATTTTAATGTAGAAAAAGGTATCAACAGTTTTTCTTATAAATATAAATTGCCACAAAATATAATTAAATTATGTTTTGTAGGTAATGAAGAATGTGGCAAAGAATATTGTATAGATAAAGATGGACATATTGATTTTGGTCCGGATGAAGAAGTTTTCAAAAATATGGAACAAAAAGATAATCCTTTAATTATTTTTTATAAAATGTTAAAAAATACTGACTTTCCTAGAGCTAAAACAAAACCTAATGGTCGTGGAATAAAGTTTTATGAAGATAATTCTTGTACATTAAAGGTTCTTCTAAAAAAAAATTAAGTGCAAATTCTCTAGGTAGATCATATTGATATTAAATATTTATAAAAAACAAGAAATAAAAATAATTTATTTCTTGTTTTTTTTTATTATTCTAAATAAAAAAAAAAACTTGTAATTATTATTTGTTATGAATTAAAAATTTTTATATTTATCTTTTTATCTTTTTTATTTCTGTTTTTTATTTATGCAGTTAATAGTTAAACAATTAAAATTGATAAAATTGATAACAACAAAATAAAAGAATAAAAAAATATATACAAACTAGATAATTTTTTGAAAAGTAAAAAAAGAATTAATTTTTATGGCTGGGCTGGAAGGATTCGAACCATCGCATGACAGGATCAAAACCTGTTGCCTTACCATTTGGCTACAGCCCATTAATCAATTAGATTAATAATTATTTAAAAAAAATAGTCAATAATTGTTTTTTTTTAAAAAAAATTACAATTATTTTCAAAATAAATATCAAAAAAAACAAATAGATATTGATAAATCTTTTAAAAACAAAAATATTTTCTATTTTTTAAAAAAATAAAATAATGAAATAATTTATAATAGTTATATCAATAACTAAAATTAAAATGTTTTAATCAAAGTTATAAAAAAAATAAAAAGATTAGATAAAAGTAATTTTTATTTGAAAAAGAACAAAATAATGATAATAATTTTCCAATACAAAATGAAGAAAACCCCAAAAAAAATAGTTTTCCTATTGATAGTGACAATAAAAATATAGAAAATGATAATGATAAAGAAGAACTTGAAAGTAATGATGTTTTTGAAGATAAGGAAACAGAAATAGTAGCAAAAAGTTTTGTTAATGATGTTTTTAATTATTCTAAAAAAGAAATAGAAAATAAAAATTATATTCCTGTTTATAAGGAAGAAGATAAAATTATTAACAATAAAAATAATAAATAAGGGTTTGAATTAGATGAAGAAGAGAATGAAGAATATCTTAAAAATTCAAATTTTAATAGTGAAAAAATTGAAAATAGAATAAAACTAAAAAGTATAAATATAAAAAAAAATGAAGAAGAAAATAATGAAGAAAAAATTATTATACAAGGTAATGAAAATAATTTTGAAGAAAACGAAATAAATTTAAAAGATAAAAATTATAAAGAAGAAAAAAATAAAATAAAAAATAATCCTTCTGATTATTTAAATAGCAAAGCAGATAAATTAAGAAAATCTACTATTTTTAAATCAAATTTTAATGAAGAAATGAATAAAAATAAAGAAGAAAAAAATAAAGAACTGGGAAAATCACTTGTTAAGTTAAATTTGTTCGGTAAAAAAAACAAAGATGATTTTAAAACAGTTAGTGATTTATCTGATACTCATTTAAATAAAACATTATTAAAAGATTCATTTTATATTACCGAAACAAAAAAAAAACAAAATATTAATGATAAAGATAATGATATTTTGAATAATACAATCCATATTAACAATGAGAAAATAGACAATTTAAACGATATTTTAGAATATATTAAAAATGGAAGATATGATAAAGAATTTTTTGAAAAAAATGAAGAAGATATAAAAAAATGTGAAGAACTAGTTTCAGAAATTTATAAAAACTTCTTTGAAATCAATTCTGAAAGTAAAAAAAAAGAATTTTTATCTGAAAATCAACAATTTTTTTATGATAAAAATGGAGAAAAATGCAAAAAATATAAAAATTATTTAAAAGTTGCTAATAAAATGTAAAACTATAAAGAGGATTTAACTGAATTTTTAGAGATATCTGAAAAATATGATAAATTTATAAATAATAGTTTTCTTATTTTGTCTGCTAATAACGACATTTTAGAAAATGATGATACAAAATATTTTATCGAACAAAATGAAGAGGAAACTTTAGAAGATAAATTAAAAGATTTACCTAATGGTTCGTATGTAATGAGAAATAAAATTAAAGGATATTCTTTCTTTATAAATGAAAAGTTAGAAAATTAAAGAATAGTTTGCGATCTTGAATTAAAAGATGATTCTAATTGTAAAGTATCTTTTCCATTAACATGGACTTATGAAGATTTTTTGGATGAAGATAATTTAAAAAATATTATTATTGAAAAAGAAAATGGAGATCTATAAGAAGAAGAATAAATTCTAATTTTACTATTATATTTATTTTTATTAAAAAAACTATTTTTAATATTATTTT
>JAJMZS010003061.1:0-52903 GCA_023807205.1 Isotricha prostoma
ATAATTTTTTTATCTTAAAAAACAATAAATTATTGTTCACAATATTACAATTAAGTTAAATTCTTTATTAATAAAAATTGAAAATTAAAAGATAATATAAATTTAATAAAACAAAATAAAATCCTCAACAATTATAATTAAAATAAATTATTTATAAAAATATATTAAAATATAGATTTAAGCATAATTAATATAATATATATTAATATTTAAATGTTTTAATTTATTTAAAATATTCAAAAATTAAATTTATTTAATTTAAAAAATGAGTTCAAATTCATTTAATGAAATTGAGAAAACAATAGAAAAAGAAACAAAAAAATCCAAAGAAAAAGATAGAGAAAAAGATTTCAAAATTGGAAATTACATGATAAAAAGGACATTAGGTCAAGGAACATTTGGAAAAGTAAGATTAGGAATATATTTACCAACTCATGAGAAAGTTGCTGTAAAAATATTAGAAAAGAGTAAAATAAGAGAAAAAGATGATGAAATAAGAGTAAAAAGAGAATTTGAAATGTTAACAAAATTTAATCACATAAATGTAATATTAGTAACCGAAATATTTGAAAGTTACGACAGTTACTATAGTGTAATGGAATATTGTGAAGGAGGAGAATTATTTAATTACATAGTTAAAAAGAAAAGATTATCAGAAGAAGAAAGTGCATTTTTTTATTATCAAATAATAAATGGTTTAGAATATATTCATTCTTTAAATATGGTTCATAGAGATTTAAAACCAGAAAATTTATTATTAACAAGAGATCATATTTTAAAAATTATTGATTTTGGTTTAAGTAATTATTTCTATGATAAAAATAAATTATTATCAACTCCTTGTGGTTCTCCTTGTTATGCTTCTCCTGAAATGGTTTCTGGGAAAAAATATAATGGATTTAAAATTGATATTTGGAGTTCTGGTATTGTATTATATGCTATGTTATGTGGTTTTTTACCTTTTGAAGATAAAGATAATGAAATTTTATTTAAAAAAATTAGAAAATGTAAATTAGAATTTCCACATCATATTTCACTTATTTCTAAAGATTTAATTAAAAAAATTTTAGTTACTAATCCTGATAAGAGAATTAGTATTAAAGAAATTAAAAGACATCCTTTTTTTTTGAAAGGAAAAACTATTTTTTATCAAACTTTTTCTTTTAAAAAATTACCTAAGGATTTAAGTTTAGAAAAAGAATATGAAAATAATAATTTTAAAACTGAAGAAGATGATAAAGATATTCATAAACAAATTTCTAAAACTATTCCTAATGATAATAATAAAAATAAACAAAAAGAAGAAGAAGAAGAAAAAAATAATGTTAAAACAGAGTTTAATAATTTTGATGATTTAAATAATAAAAAAGATATTAAAATTACTTTTGATGAAGATGATATTTTGGATTTAGAAAAGAAAAAATCAAATCAAGATTTAAATAATAATAATAATAATCAAATAAATGATTTTTCAGATAAAATTTCTAAAACAGAACCTAATACTTTTCATAATAATAAAAGACCAAATTCAAATAATCAAAAAACAATTTCTCCAGCACAACAATTTTTAACTATCTCTCATTTACCAAACAATTTTAATAAAATCGATAATTATATTAGTAATATTCAATCTATGAGAATGCCAATTAATAAATTTTTAATGAAGAAAAATAATAATGTTATTATTAAAATTAAATTATCAAATAAAAATAATAATATTGGTGATTCAAATTATCAAATTGAATCAAATAATAATAAAAGATCAATCTCAAAATCATCAAATAATAATCATTTGATTTTAAATATAATTAAAATGTTTAATAAAAGTGAAAGAAAGAGAAAAGAAATAAAAATTTATGATTCATTATCAAATAATTATAGAGATTATACGGTAAAAACTCAAGAAAATTATATGAATTCTAAAAAAAGGCCAAATTCAATTTATAAAAAAGATTTAATGTTAAGAAATAATAAAAGGAAACATAATAAAATTAATTCAATGAAATTAAATGATGTTTTTACTAATAATTTAAAATCAAATAGACAAAAAATTATTTCAATTAATACTATTGATAATTCAACTTTAAACACTAATGTTTCAAGACATTCAAAATTATCTTCTTATCAAACAACTTCTAATAGTCTTGGAAAAAATAATGGTTATCATCATTCAAAAAGTAAAACTAAACAAAGTTTAGAAAATAAAATTAGATTAATTAGTTTTGGTGATTTTCTTAAAAAAATAAAATAGACATTATAGTTAGGGATTTATTATCTATTTCAATTATATAATTCAAATATTTTTATTTTTTTAATTAAAACATATAAAACATAATATTTAATTTTTACTCAATTAAAATATTAAAAAGAAATTTAATAGAAGAAATTTAATTTTTTTTTAGTATTTAACTATATGTAAAATTATATATTGTAATATGAATTCTCACTGATGTCTTTTTTTCATTTTAAAATAATTTCAAATCAAAATTCAAATCTTATAAATAGAAAACATATAATTATTTTAAATTAAAAATTGAATTTAAAATTCTTAAATCTTTTTGATTATATTCAATTTCTTGATTTTGATATAATTTCCAAGAATCATTTTCAATAAAACTTAATGCTTTAATAAAAGCATTTGTGATTTCTTTATCTTTAAAAGAACTTTTTGCAACATTCAAATGGTTAATTGGATCAATTATAATTATTTTATCACATTTAAAATTTTCATCAATTTTCATAAAAGGATTTTCTTCATTTACATTTATCATTAATTCTGAAAAATTAAAAAATGAATAAAATTTAATAATATAATATAATTGTTTTCCTATTGATATATTATTATTAAATTGATTCTTTTTTAAAAAAGCTAAAACCATTAAAAAAAGAGAATAAGAAGATAAGCCACCAATATAACTTTTATTTAAATTTAGATTTTTAAAATATCTTTTCATAAATAAAACTATTTTTTTAATATTAGGATAATTATTAATTGATTCTTGAACAAATTCAATAGTTTTAATATAATTAATAGAATAAAATGTTTCTTCCTTAAAAGTTATATCAAATTTCAATTTATTCAAATCATCATTTTCTAAATAATTAGGAATATCTTTCAATTTTATTAAAGAAGTTATATCAAATTGAATTTTAATGACTGGAACACTTGCAGTTGTTATTGGTTTAATATAATTAAACTCATCTTTATTTTTATATAAAATTGAAATTAAATCAGATACAAATGTATTATTATCTTGAATTGATTTATATTTTATTAATATATCAACATCACTTCCTTCAATTGATAAATTAGTAATAAAAGAACCATATTTTATTATATCTATATTATATAATAAAGACAAATTGTTTTTTAATATTTTTGATAATTTATCAATATAACATATTTTAATTGGATTTAATATAAAATTATTATTATTTACATTTAAATTATATTCTTCAAGTTCTAATGATAAATTTGAAAAAAATTCTTCATATGATATACAAATATTTTTTAAAGTATTATATGTAATTATTTGTGGAGTATAATATGAAAATAGATAAGGATATGAAAATTGATTATCATTTATATAGATTATATGATTTTGAATTTCATTATTTATATTATTCAAATTTACATTTTCAGAATATGATATATTGTCTGTTTGACAACTTGTTTCAGTTAATGTATCATTTTCTTTTGTCATTTGATCATCTTGTTTATTTGAATTTAAAGTTAATTGTTCTTCAATATTTTCTTTATTTTTATTTTTTTCTTGTTCTAATTTTTTTTCTGTTAATTCATCTGTTTTTTTCTTTTTTTGTTGTGTTGGATATAAAAAAAATTCTTTTTCTTTCTTTTTTTTTTTATTTTTTTGACTTTTTTGTATATTTTCATGAATAATAATTTTTTCCTCTTTTTCTTTTTCATTTTTTGTGATTATATTTTCACTTTTCATCTCTTTATTATTGTTATTTTCTTCAATATTTAAAATAGTAATATTATCATTATTACTTTTATCTTTACTTGAATTATTATTATCTTTTTTGTCTTCTTTATTTAAATTATCTAAAGTATCTTTATTTCTTTTTCTTTTTTTTTTATTTTTTTTTTTCTTTTTATTATTTTCATTTATTTCTTCAATTAATTCATTGACATTTTTATTTAGAAAAAGTTCTTTAATATGTTTATATATACAGTCATAAATTAATCCTAAATTTCTTAATGAATCTTCTACATTTATAAAATAAATATTATATAAAAAACATGATAAAGATTCAGAATAATAATTTTTTAATTTTTCTTCTGCATTTATTAATAAATTTTTTATATCAGTTATATCTTGATAACAATTAAATTTTAAATAATTATTATCTTCTATAAATTGTTTATATACTTTATTATACATATTCATTTCATTAAACAATTCATTACATATATTTTCATTATTATGAATATAATTTCCTATTTCATAAAAATCTATCCTATCCAATATTGAATTTTTATATTCTTCAGAAATAAAATTTTCTAAATTTTTATTCATTTCTTCTATTTCAAAAATTTTATCTCCTAATTTATTATCATATAATTTTTTTGTATAGAGATAATATTCATAATTTAAAATAATATTTTGTTCAATATATCCAACAAAAATGTCATAAAATGTAATTCGTGTTTTATTACTTAACCAAAAAGGAAATTTGAAATTATATAATTTATAATTTTCATTAAAATAAGGATTTAAAGTATATTTTAAAAAATTACCCCCTGAAAAATAGTTAAAACATTGTTTTAAATTTGAAGGATTTTCTAAAAAAGATTTACTTAATGAAAAAGTATCATCAGTTTCTTCAAAAGAATAAAATTTAATATTATAAATTAAATCCTTTTTATAACGCTTATCAATAGAAAAATAATTTTTATTATTATCTTTATTAAACTTTAAGTAATTTGCATAAAAATTTAAATCTTCATCATTAATCTTATTTTGTTTATTTGAATCACTATTTGAATCATTTAATTCTGTATTTAAAAAAAATTCTGTAAAATCCTTTTGAGGAAAAAAAGTAATATTATCTTTTAAATAATATAAAAAAATTAATTGTTTTATTATTTTAGATAACCATTTATTATTAATTGAGCATAATTGTATTCTTTTATTTAAAGATAATTCTGAAAACCAATTAAATATTATTTTGTTTTTTTCTTCACTAATTAATGAATCATTTAATTCTAATTCACTATTTTTATCAATTTTTTTTAAATATATTTTCTGATTTTTTAAGAAACTTTTAGCAAAATTTTGATAATATTGAAAAGTTGTATTTGATATTATATTTCCATTATTAGATAATAAAACACAAGAAGGAATACTCATATTTATTTTTTAAAGTTAAATGAATTAAAATAAATAAATATATAATTAAATTTTTTTTTAAAAATTAAGTAAAAAAATAAATTAAAAATAAAATAAAACATATAAAACACATTAAAAAAACTCAGAAAAAAAAAAAAAAAAAAAAAAAATCAATCTTCATCAGTTTCTTTAACTTCTTTAAGACTTCCTTGAATTTGTCCATTTTTAATAACAATAGTTTTTTCTTTCCCATTAACAGTTAATAAACCAATACCAGAAGGTTTACCATTTTTAAAATCTCCTTTAAAAATTTTACCATTATTCCAAGTAAAAACACCATAACCTTCTTTAATCCCATCAACATAATCTCCAACATAAAAACTTCCATTAGGCCAAGTATATTTTCCTTCACCATGCATTTTTCCATATAAAAAACTTCCTTTAAAAATATGTCCATTTCCCCATTCATAAGTTCCTTCACCATTAATTGCATTATTTAAAAAATCACCTTCATATTTATCATTTATATTTTTATATTCTACTTTTCCTTTTCCTTCTTTTACATCATTTAAAAAATCTCCTATATAAACATATTCATTTGTCTCTTCTTTTCCTTTTCCATTTTTTTGACTTTGTAAAAAATCACCTTCATAAATATAATTTTCTGAATATTTTTTACCAAAACCATTTAATTTTGAATTTATAAATCTTCCTTCATAAGTACATTTTTTATTTAAATCTGTTAATCTACCAACTCCATTTAATTCATTATTTATAAAGTATCCTTCATATTTTTGACCTTCTGGTGTGTATAATACTCCTATTCCATTTCTATTATTTGATATATCTACATTTCCTATATAAATTGAAGGATTTCCATTAAATTTTTTTATTAAGAGTTTTGTTTTTAATTTAAATTCTGATTCTTTTAATTCTAATGGTTTATTATAATTTGGATTTAATATTGTTATTTTGTCATATTCTGATACTTTAAATGATGATTTAATGTCTTCTATAAAGGAATTTTCTTTTTGAAGAAGATATTTTTTTAAGGAAGTTTTAAATAATTTTTTAAATGAATACATTCGAAATGTACTTTGGATTTTTATTATTGGGTTTAAATTTTGTTTTTCTTCTGTTTTAAATCCAGGTGTTATTAAATTCTCTTTTGTTTCTGAAGAAAAAAATCTTGGGGATTTAAATATTGTTGTTTCTGTTTGAAAATTAGTATTTTTTGCTTTATTATAATTACGAGCATTTGTATAATTTTGAGTTGGGAAAGTTAATGTTGTGTCATCATCTATTCTTTTTTTAAAACAATTACATTTTTGTTCATTTCCCATATTAAATATTGTTTAATTTATTTTTTATTTTTAATAAATTATTCTTATATTTTATGTTCTAATATTTTTTATATAATACATAATTATCAATAATAAAATATTTACTTTTTCATAAATTAAAAATAAGTTAAAAATAATTTCTTTGATTAATTGTAGGAAAAAAAGATTAGTAATTCCAAATAAAAAATATAATAATATCTTATTTATATTTTACTTTCAAATTATAAAAAAGAATTTAAAATATATTTCAAAAAATAAGATTTATGTAAAATACAAAAAACTATAATAAATTCAATTAGATTATTTTTAAAATTAAATGCCATTAAATCTAAATAAATTCATATTTTAATAATTTTATTCTAATTCATAAAAATTAATCAATAACCTTTTAGAAATATATTTAATTATAATTAAATCAATTATATTTTCAATCTATTTCTTTTTTTCAATAAATTTGACATAAAATTTTAATTACTTTTTTTATAATATATGAGTTTTAAATATGTAATGTATATTGTTATTTATAAATATAAATAATAATTACAATACAATGAAAAATTTTATTTGTATTAAAAATTCAAAATTGTTCATACCAATCAGAAGGATAACTATCATTTAAAGAATTTAATTCAGAAGCATTTATTTTATTATTAAAATTAGATTTAAGAGTAACAATAGTTTTCGTATCATTTTTTTTATTTTCAATAAAAATAGTAAAAGGTGAATTTTTATTATTTAAACTATCATTATTTAATCTTATATCTTTATTAGGAATAAAAGGAGGTTTAATCTTATATTGTAACAATGCATCCCAATTAATATCTTTAAAAAATAAATGTAATTTAATTACTTTAATATCAGTATATCTTGTAGATTCATTTTTATCTAAAAGTGAACTTAATAAACTATTTAATTCTTTATTACTATTATCTGGAAATGAAATTTCTTTTTCAATAATTTCTTTATAAGTATCTAAAATTTCAATAGCATTATTTCCAAAAGGTAAAATTCCATAATAAATATAATAAATACAAATTCCAATTGACCAATAATCACATGAATATGAATAACCTTTTCCTAATAAAACTTCAGGAGGAATAAAATTTGGTGTTCCTATTATTGTATGTGTTTTTTCATCTTTTTGTAAAATTTTAGCAGTACCAAAATCAATTAATTTAATATATCCTTTATTATCTATCATTATATTTGAAGGTTTTATATCTCTATGAATTATTTTTCTTTTATGTAAATAATCTATTGCTGTAAATATTGATGCTCCATAAAATTTTGCTTCATAATTACTTTTTTTATATTTTCTTTGTTCTAAATAATCTGACATATTTAATCCTCTTACATATTCTAATAAAAAAAATAACCAATTTTCATTTTTTAAAGTTTTTATTAATTTTAAAATAAATGGATGATCAATTGAATTAAGAGTATTTTTTTCCCATAATAAATATTTAATTCCAAATTTTTGCTTTTCTGCACTTAATTTAGAAATTGTTTTAATTGCATAAAAAAATATTTCATTATGTACTAAACATACATTACCAAATCTACCTCTTCCTAAATATGAGAGATAATATAAATCATGTAAACTTAAATTATAATCTTCAAGAGTCATTTTTTGTTTAATATAATCATTTATTGATTGTTCAGTTAAAAGTTCTAAAAAATAATTAGATGGTATTTCATATAATATTACTTCTTTTGATAAACATTTAAATGTATATGTACTTTTTTGTTCATTTAATATAAAAAATTCACCAAATGAATTCCCAGCTTCAAATATTTTAATATTTTTTTCTGCAATTGATGCTTGAATAATTCCTTTTTCTATTAAATAAAATTTATTTACTTCTTGATTATTATTTAATATTATTTGATTATCATAATATATTTTTATTTTCATATTATTAATAATTTCAAATGCATTTTCAATTGTTATATTACTAAAAATTTGGAATTTATTTAATATATTAAATAAGGATGTTATAAATATAGTGTTTAAATTATGTTTTTTTAATATTGAGATTAAATAATCTTTTGAAGTTTGACAAATTATTGAATCATTCATTGAATAAATATCATGTTCAAATTCTTGAAAAGTAAACATTAATTCACCTTTAAAAAATTGAGCTTCTTTAATTTCAATATGATTTTTTTTATTTTTATTGGATAATTTACCATTTAATATCAAAAAACATTTATTATTATTATATAATCCTTTAGATAAAATTAATTCGTTTTTTTTATATCTTTTAATTGAAAATAACTCTTTATAAATTTCTTCAGGAATGTTACAATATTCTATAATTTTAGAAAATACTAAATCTTGAGAAATAAAATATTTTAAACAATTATTTAATAAATTACCAATTGAATTTAAACCAAAGCATTCAAGTAAAGTTTTATCATTATAAAATAAAATTTTAGTATCATTTACACAAGCAATAACTTTAATAGAATTTTCTTTGATTTTTCCTTTATTTAAAGAAGTAATAACAATTTGATGATAAGTAGAAAAAATTGCAGAATTAATATCAAAAATATGACCATATGAAAAAAAATCAGTAATTAAATTTGATGATTTATCTTGAGAAAAAGATATTTGAACTTTCCCCTTTAAAATAAACATTTTTTTTAATTCAAATGAATTTTTTTGTAATATACAATTTGTTTCATTTTCTTTAATTTTTATTTTATCATCTTTATTAAAACTATTTATAACTCCCAAACTAATAAAAGATTTTTTTTCAATATCAGATATAAATTTAAATAATATTTGTTTTTGAAAAAAATTAAAATCATTTTCTATTAAATTATTATTATTTTTAATAATATCTTTTTTAAATGATAAATATAATTGTTTATCAATAACATATAATTGAACAATTGAATTAGTTTTTGCAGTATATTTTCTTTGATAAGTTAAATCAATTAATCCAATTTCACCAAAAGTTGAATATTCTTTATTTAATATTTTGTTATTAAATTTATCATATATTTCAATTTCACCTTTTCTTAAAATATAAAAAGAATTTGCTTCTTCACCTTCATTAAATATTATCATATCTTTTTCTAATTGAATTCCTGTTGATTCTTCTATTAAATTATATAATGAATATTCATCAAATTTATTAAATAAAAAATGTTCTTTTAAAATATTAAATATTTCAATTGGAAAATTATTTTTTTCATTTTCTTTTTCTATTTCATATTCTAAATTTTGATAATCAAAATTTTTTTCATTTAAATCTTTTGTTTTTGGTTTTTCTTTAATTTCTGATTTTTTATCACTTTTTACTGTTTTAATTGTTGTTGTTTTCTCTATTTCACTTTTCCTTGTTAAATGTTTCTTATTTGGATTTAAAAATTTTCCCATACTCAAATTCAAATAATTTGCATTAAAATGAGAAAAAGATTTTGTTCTTAAAAATATTTCCGTTGATGTCATTGCTGGAATTGCTTGATTTAATCCAATTTGTTTTTTAGATTTTAATTTTATAAAATTTTTCCCTTTTTGAGGCATTAATGTTTTATTTATTATTTCGAGATTTGGAAAAAGAGTTTGATTTAAAATTACATCATTATTATTAATATGATTAATTTTACAATTAAAACAAAGACCCATCTTATATTTTAAATTAATTTTTATAAATTAATTCTTTTGAGTGAAAGTTGATCATAATTTAAATTACTTATTTTTGTATTAATAGTAAATATAAATAATTAAAAATTATCAAAGAAAAAAGTAAGTATAAAAATTAAATAATTTTACCTTATAAAAATTTAAATTTGAACATAAAAAATAAAAAAATTTAAAACCTTTTAAACTTTTTTTAATTTTATTTCAATTTTTTTCTATAAAATTTTTTTTCATTTTATTTTACAAATATTATTAACTAAATTTTTTTTTCATTTTTTTTAATACTTTTTTTCAACATTTTAAAAATTTATTAATCAATATTTTTTAACATTTTTAAAAAAAATTTTTTTTAAAAATAAAAAAATGTTTTATTCAAATTTCCTTCAAATCTCCCTTTTATTTATTTTCTACCTTCCAACTTTAATAAAAACATCAGAAGATTGTCCAAATCATTACATATCCTGTTCATCAACATGTGTACCAACATTAGCTCAATGTCCAACAATCATGAAATGTAAAAAACCCTATATTTTACTAAACCAATATTTATGTGATATAAACGGGGAAAATTCAATACCATCAAAATGCAAAAAAAATTTAGAATGTTGGGAAGGAAAATGTGTATCATCTCAAAATGAAAAAGTAACATTATGTCCATCAATGACATCATGTCCAGATTCATATGTTCGTTGTTACGATGATAGTTGTGTAACAAAAGAAGAAGAATGTCCAAATTACATAAAATGTCCTTCATTTATTCCTATAAGATGTCCTAATGGTGATTGTAGAAGATCACTTAATGATTGTCCTACTATAATTACTTGTCCTAAGGAATTTGCTGTTAAATGTAATGATGGTTCTTGTCATAGAACTAAAAATGAATGTAATAATTCTAATGATGCTACTAAATGTCCTGATGTTACTATGACTAGATGTAGTGATGGAAGTTGTACTAATTCTAAATTTTTATGTCCTTCACAAGTTACTTGTCCTGAAGGATTTATTAAATGTTTTGATGGGAATTGTAGGAAAGAATGTAATCAACCTTCATTAACTCAAATTTCTACTTGTTCTAATAATAATGATATTGTTTGTCCTTTTGATTTTTCTTGTAGAAGTGATAAAAGTTTATGTCCTACTGGGATTATTTGTCCTATTGATAAACCTGTTAAATGTTGGGATATGAGTTGTAAAGAAAGTTTAAGTCAATGTCCTGAATTTCAATCTTGTCCTTCTACAATGCATGATTGTCCTGATGGTTCTTGTTCTATGAAAGAAACTTGTGGTACTCATATTACTTGTTCAATGGATGCACCATTTAGATGTTTTGATAATACTTGTAGAAGAAGTCCTGATGATTGTCCTCAAATGCCTAATTGTCCTAGTGATTCTCCTATTTTATGTTGGGATGGTAGATGTTTGGCTAATAGAGGAGATTGTCTTCCTCCTACTTTATGTGATTCTTCTAATCCTGTTAAATGTGCTGATAATATATGTGCTAAATCACTTGATAGTTGTAAAGAAATTAATGATTGTCCTTCACAGTTTATTAAATGTCCTGATGGTACTTGTATGAAAAAAATGGCTTATTGTATTAATCAACAATGTCCTCTTTCATTTCCATATAAATGTAATAATGGTATGTGTGTTACACATGAAAGTCATTGTGAGAAAGAAAATGGTTGTCCATATAATAAACCAAATAAATGTCCTAATGGTGAATGTGTTTCTGATAATTGTAATAATAAAGATAAAAAATGTCCATCTGATAAAAAATTATGTCCTGATGGTAGTTGTTTACCAACAACAAAAGCTTGTCCAAAAGAAAATGGATGTCCAAGTGATACTCCATTAAGATGTGCTGATGGTACATGTATTGATCCAAAAAAAGCTGAATGTCCTATTCCAGTTTGTCCAAGTGAAAAACCAATTAGATGTGATGATGGAATTTGTGTTACTACAAAATCATATTGTACTAATAATAATCATAAATATATAAATAATTCAAAACCACTTTGTGCTAATGGAATTGAAGTTGATTTCTTTGAAGAATGTAAATTAATTATACCTTGTAGTAGTAGTGAAATAAGATGTGAGGATGGTACTTGTAGAGAAAAATTAGAATATTGTCCTGATATAAATACATGTCCTGAAGAATATAATATTAGATGTAAAGATGGTTCATGTGCTAAAAGTGAAGATTTATGTTTACATATTAATGGTTGTCCTCAAAATAAGAATTTAAAATGTCCTAATTCAGGATTATGTGTTAAAGATGATTTGGATTTATGTGATTTATATAATGAAAATTTTAAAATAGGAAATGGATGTGATTCAGAGCGTCCATTTAAATGTCCAATAACAGGAAAATGTGTAATGGTAGAAGATGAATGTGTAACAGAAAATGGTTGTCCATTAGATAATCCATATATGTGTCAAACTGGTCAATGTGTTTCTAATAAAAGAAGATGTGCTGGATATGATGATGATGAATTATGTTTATCTGAATCAGATAGACCATATTTATGTATTTATGATACAGATGCTCAATGTAGTAAAAAACCAGATGAATGTTTTAATTCTCAAAATTGTAGAATAAATGAACCTTTCAGATGTCCTTCTGGTGAATGTAAAAGATATCCATATATTCCTGGTGGTGACTCTATTAAATCATGTGATATTAGTATTTATTGTCCTGAATATAAACCTTTTTTATGTGCTGATGGTTCCTGTGCTGAAAAAAGTTCATTTTGCAAAAGTGAAATATCATGTTATAATGAAGATGATTCAAATTCAATTTGTTTTGATAGAACATGTCAAAAATATTTAGGTGATTGTGATAAACATAAAAAATGTCCAGCAAAAAATCCAATATTATGTCAAAATGGTAATTGTGTATCATCAATATTTGATTGTCAAGAAAATTCATGTCCTACATGGATGCCATATAAATGTATATATGGTAAATGTAAAAAAGCTCCTCATGATTGTATATTACAAAATGATGAGAATCATAATCCAATATATAAATCATATTGTCAAGAAAATGAAGTAACATGTTATGATGGAACATGTAGATTAAATATAAAAGATTGTCCAATTTATGCTGGTTGTCCCACATCAGAATTACCATATAAATGTAATGATGGTTCATGTGAAAAAGATGAAAAATCATGTTTAAATATAACAATAAAATGTGAAGGTGATTTGATTCTTTCAGTAGATGGTATTTGTAGAAATATAACAATACCTTATAATGGTTGTCCTAATTATGCTCCTTTACTTTGTTCAACTGGACATTGTGTTAAAACATTTTCTGAATGTGTAGGAGAATCATCTTGTCCTTCTGTAGATACTCCATTTAGATGTATTGATGGTTCTTGTGTTTCATCAATATCACAATGTAAGAGTTCAATTAGAAATTTTGGTGTTTCAAATTTGAGAGTTGAGATTTATCCTAATATTGATGCTAATATTCCATTTGTTATAGGAGATTCTAATTTAATTATTGGAAATCTTTATATTCCTTCTGATTCAATTAGAAATGTTAATGGTAATATTAATGAAACTGCTATTTATTTAAGAAGTGTTCCTAGAAATGAAATTCCTCAAACTTATTATGAATATGATTCAACTAGATATAATGATATTATTTCTGCTTTTCCTTATGCTGACTCTAATGAAAATTCTAATTTAGATTATGAATATAATGTTTTATCATCTGTTGTTAATTTTTCTTTTGTTGAAGAAAATTATTATATTTATAATCCACTTTTATTAACTTTATTATATGATTTCCCTGAAAAATATGAAAAATTACATAATATAAGAAATTCATCTGATATAAATTCATTTAAATTTTTAAATAAAACAGAAGATGTTTGTCTTGCAAAATTAAATAAATCATTTTATTGGAATTGTTTAAATAGTGCATCAAAAACTGAAAGTTTATCAAAATTACAATTACAAGGAAGAATAAGTGAACCTGGAATTTATGCAGTAATATTATCACCAGTAAAAAATGATGCAAAATTAGAAATAAAAAAAAATAATTTAATTGAATTTAGATATGCAATAACAATAACATCAATAATTTTAATAATAATAATTGGAAGTATAATTTATATCTTTTATAGAATTTATCGTTTTAGAGGAAAATATAAAAAAACAACAAAATTATTTAAATCATTAGAATTTGAAATGAATGATTTACAATTAAAAAGTACTGATATTATTGGTCAAACTATTGGAGATACTAAAGAAGGAGTTATTTTTACAGATAATCCTTGTTATAAAATAAAAAATGATTCAAAAAATTTAAAAACTATTCAATTAGAAAAAAGATATGATGATTATTTAAAAAAATTAAAAATTTTGGAAAAAAATAATAAGACACTTACTGAAAGATTAGATGAAATTACAACTCAATATGAAGAACTTGTTAAAGTAAAAGAAGAATTAAATTTAATTAATAAAAAAAAAGAAGATGAGAATGAATAAATTTTTATTATATTGATAGTATGATTAATTTAAATTATGATATGTATTTTTAAATTTAATATGAATTATATTTTTACTTTATTTAATTAGTATATGAGTATAATATTATTTTATTTTTAGAATGTATTTAAATAATTTTAATTTAAATTTCTTTTTTTTTATTTATTTAAATTTTATTATTTCCATAATTTAATCTAAATAATTTTCTCAACTTCATTTCCTAAAATAAAAGTATCTCTCATAATATCATGTGCAGGAATACTTTCTTTTTCTTTTTCCAAAGGAATAAACAAAATTCTATCACCCGAAATTTTCCAATCAATTTCTCTATTTTCAAAATCTCCTTCATTTTGTTCTTTAACAAAATTATTTAATTCCTCTGGATTATTTAACATAAGTAAATTAACAGCATCACTAATTTTAAGACTATCATAAGATTTTTCAGCAGATCTTGCAATTTGAAATCTAATCGCATTATCAAATTTACCTAAATAATAATTATAATACTTATCTGAATTTTTTAATTCTGCGAGTTGTCTATAATTTCCTTCCATAATACATTGTTCAATATTTCTTGATATTTTAATATATTCATTATTTAAATCTTGAAGATCAATTAATTCAATTGCAGTTGAAAAATCTGATGTTCTATTATTTGATAATAAATGAAGGAGATATAATCCAACATAATATAAAAATTTATCACTTCTTTTTTTTATTACTTTACCATCGAAATCAAAATAAAATTGTTTTACTCTTAAATATGATAATTCGAATAATTTTTCATTTTGTTGTTCTAATGCAAAATCCATTTCTAATTCACATACTTCTCTTGCTATTTCGTATTCTTCTTCTTTTGGTTCTAAATTACTTGGAGGGAGAGTTGTTAGTTGAATACAGGATAATTTTAAGGCTTTTAGTAATTTTGATTTTTCTTCTTTGTTTGTTGATGATTTGTAATTTTCTATTTTTGATTTTATTGATGTTAAGAAATTCATTTTTTTTTTAAATATAAAAAAAATTTTTATTTAATTTGTATTTATTTTTTATTGGAGGTAACTATTGAATTTGTTTAAATTATAATTAAAATGTATTTATTTTTATTTAAAAAAATTTAAATTGTTAAAATTATTTATTTTTAATTTTTTTTTTATTTTTTATTATAAAAATGCATTCTGAATTAAAAAATTTAAAGAAGAATTTATTTCTTAATTGTCAATTAAAAGAAGTTTTTAAAGAACCTAGTAAAGAATGTTTAGAAGAAAAATGGAAAGAAATAATATCAAATTTTATTAATATATTAAAAGAAGGAAAATCAAATCAAGTTTTTCAAGAATTATATAATAAAATCAATGATTTATTATTTTATGAAGTATCCACATCAACAATTGATAATATTGAAAATATTTTAAAAAATTTTTCATTTGATATTAAAAATAAAATAGAAGAAATTATTAATTTAGATAAAGAAAACATTTTTGAAAATTTTAATAATCTTTGGTGTAATGTTGTTAATAACTTTAATCTTTTAAGGAAAATTACAAATAGATTTGAAAATAAAGTTTATCAAAATAATACTATTTATGAAAAATTTCTTAATTTTTTAAAAAGTAATTTAATTAATTCAGATTTAAATACTTTAAATTGCATTATTTATAAAACAATTGAAGAAATAAATAATTTTAGAAGAAAAATAATAAATAAAGAAATTATTTATAATAAAGAAAATGTAGTTCAAAATTTATCTAAAATTAAATTTGTAATTAATTTTTTATCTGAAACTGGATTATATAAAGATTACTTTAATAAAATCTTTTTAGATGAATCTAAAAAATTTTATGAAGAAAATACTTTAAAACAAATTCAAGAATCAAATCTTGAAGATTATATTGCATATACAGATATTATCTTTCAAATAGAAAAAACAATAATAGTTGAATATTTAAATCAAATTAGTTTAAAACCTTTATTAAATGATTTAAATAATATTTTATTAAAAGATAAGATTAAAATAATATTTGACAAATTTTTTAATTTCCAAAATAATACAACAATATTTTCAGAAAATTTTGAATTAATGAAAAAAATATTTTTATTATTTAAAGGAATAAAAATAGACTCTGAAATAAAAAAATATTTTAGTGATTACATTCAAAAAAGTTCAAATAAAATTTACGAATTATATAGTTCAAATTATCTAGAATTATATAATCATTTAATTCTTTTAAAAGCAAATATTAACAATTTCATAAAAATATCATTTTTAAATGAAGAAACATTTAAATCATTAATAAAAGAAAATTTGACAAAAACAATAAATCTAAAACAAAATTTTATAACAGATGTATTTAGTAGATATATAGATAATTTATTAACTGAAAAAGCAAAAAAAGAAACAAAAGAAAAATTAAAAGAAAATATAAATGAATTTATTGTATTATTTAAATATATTGAAAATAAAGATATGTTTGAACATTTTTTTATAAAAAGACTTGCAACAACATGTTTATATAATTTAAATGTAAGTGAAGAATTACAAAATTATTTAATTGAACAATTAAAAAATGAATGTGGAAATTTCTTTGTTAGTAAAAGTGAAGAAATGATATCAGATGTTAAATTAAGTAAAGAATTAAATGATAAATTTATACAACAATCAGATTTATTAAAAGATAATAATATAATATTTAATTTTTCAATTTATTCAAATTATTCTTGGCCAATAAATAAAATTATTGTTGGTAATATTAATGATAATATTACATCAATTCAAAATGAATTTTATAATTTTTATAAGAAAAAAAATCCAGGAAAAACTGTAAAATGGCATTTACCATATTGTAGTTCTGAAATAGAATTTAATGGAATTGAAAATAAAAATTATTTAATTAAAGCAAATGGAATTCATACTTTAATTCTTTCTAATTTTAAAAAATCAAAAAAAGATTTAAATATTAATGAAATTGTTTCTTTGACTAATTTAGATATTGAAATTTTAAATGAACATTTAAGAGATATTGTTAATTTTAAAATATTAATTTATGATAGTGAAAAAGAAAATTATTCATTTAATGAAAATTTTATAAATGATGATAATGAAATTAATTTAATTAATATAAATAAAGAAAATAATTTACTTAAAGAAAATGAAAAAATTGAAAAAAAAACTATTATTGATAGAAAACCAGTTTGTGATTGTTATTTAATTAAAATTTTAAAACCAAAAAAAATTATGAATAAAGAAGAATTAATTGAAGAAGTTTATCAAAAACTTCCTTTTCAAACAGATAAAGAATTTATTGCAAAAAGATTAGAACAATTAATTAATAATAAATATATTTCAATTGATGGAAATGATGAAAATTTAGTAAGATATTGTTAAAATTATTAAATTATAATTTAAATTAAATTTAATAATTAAAAAAATTTTATATTGAGAATAAATATATAAATTAAAAATAATTATTATTCTTTTTCAAAAATATTATCAATATCTTCATCATCGTCATAATCATATTCAAAATCACTATCTTCAGAAAAACAATATTTTAAAATATAAAAAAATATAATAATACCAACAATACTATAAATAATAATAATAGATTTTAATCCAGGAGAAAGATAAGAATCATAAGTATCTTTACTTATTGGTACATTATTTAACATATGAGTTACTTTTTTAGTATCTCCATAAAAATTTAAAATTTGTTTTCCATTATTATAAACAACTTGATATTGATTAAAAAAATCTTTACCTAAAATCATTTTTTGTTCATTTTGATCAAATTTAATAATAAATTTATGATGATCTCCTATTTTTTTAAATAAAAAACTTGTATTTAAATAATAAATATAATTTTGAATAATTATTCCTAATTTAGGTAAATTTTTTATTGATTTACATATAAATTCTTTTATATTTAAATCTGTTAAACTACAAGTATTATTTTTTATATAATTATTAAAATATATTTTCTCAAAAAAAATAATAAATGAAGTACTTAATACAATTTCAGAGTCACCTTTCATTCTAAAAATTATTGATTTATCTAATGTATAATTATATGCTTTTCTATTTGAAACTGCAAAACCACTTAATTTTGCATAAAATTCATTTTTTTTATTTAATTTATAATTAGTTAACTCTGGTTTTAATATTGTTGTTGTTTTAAAATTATCTTTTTTTATTTCTTCTGAGAAATCACCAAATAAAAATTCATTATTTATTTTTAAAAATATATTCCTTGAAATAATATCATTATAAAATAAAAATTCTGTAAAAATACTAAGAAAATTTAATCCAATTACACCTGATATTGAAATTGAAGATAAATCTACAGTATCATCAAGATCAATTTTTTTTGGAATAAAAAAAGAAATATTAAATTGTTCATTTTGATTTTGATTAAATTTAAATGAATCATTTATCATAAAACCATCACATTCCATATAAGAAAATTTAACTTTTGTAAATTTATATGTACTATTATTTTCATTTTTTTTTATATCTCTATTATATTTTTTATCAATAATAATTTTATCTTTTTCTTCAATTTCATAAAATTCAAGATTTGTTTGATTATCAAAAATCATTAAAGGTGATCTTGTAGAATAATCAACTAAAATATTCATAGGAATACTATCTTTACCAATATATAAAGTAATAAAATCATAATCATCATTTTCATTATTTTTTATATCTAACTTAAAACTTTTTTTTTCTTTCTTACTTCTAATAAAACAACAATCATCATTATCATTACATTCATCATCACAGGATTCATTACATTTTTTACCCCATTTCCCTTTCTCACAAATAATACATTCTCCACTATATAAATCACATCCTTTATTAGAACAATTCTCAGAACAATTTTTGTCACATTTATTAGTATTATAATAATTATCTTTACATAAATGATTAATGCATTCTCCATTTTCTTGAAAACATCTTTCATCACATCCATTACAAGTTAAATTACAATATTTTCCATAATAACCTATTTTACAAGAATTACATTCTCCATTTTCTCTATTACAATTATCTTCACATCCAGGATCACATTTTAAATTACATTTTTCTCCTTTAAATCCTTCTTTACAATTATCACACTTTCCATCACTACATGATTCACAATTATCAGGACATTTATCACATATATTACCTTCTCTATAAAAATTATTATCACAACGGATACAATATCCAGTTTCTCTATTACAACCTTGCTCAGTACAATTTTGACATTCAAATTCACAAAAATTTCCATATCTTCCTGGAATAGATTCAACACATGAATTACATATTCCATTTGTATCATTGCATTTTTTTTCTAGACAAAACTCTGAACATTTTTCTTCACATGTTGTTAAATTATAATATTCTTCTTTACAATTATTACAATAAATACCATTAAAATTACCTTTACAACCTTTATTACATGTACCATTAGTTCTCTCACAATTTCCTTTCATTTCATCTTCGGCACAATTTATTGGACATGTTTTATTACAGAATTCACCATATTTATCATTATTTTTACAATTTATACATCTACCTGTTATATTATTACAAGTTTTATTTAAACAATCTTCTGAACATTCTATACATTTTTCTTCTTTTAAATAATAATTGTCTTCACAAGTTTCACATTTACCATTTTCTCTATTACATTTTTTGCAATTATCAGGACATTTATCATTACAAAAATCACCATAAAATCCATCAATACATTCAAAACAATATCCTGTCATATTGTTACAATTTTTTTCTAAACAATTTTCACTACATTCCATACTGCAATCTTTTAAATAATAACCTTTGTTACATATACATTTTTTTGTATATCTATCACAATTTCCTTTACTTATATTACATCCTACAAAACAAGTATCATTACAATATTCTCCAGTATAATTGAGTTCACATTCATCACATCCTTCTTTTTGAACAAAATTTTTCTCACATTCACATTTTCCATCATCTTTTGAACATGTTTGATTTATACAATGTTCAGGACATTTTTTTTCACAATTTTCACTCCAAAATGATGTTTTGCATTCATAACATTTATTATTATATTGATCACATTTTGAACAATTAACAGAACAATTTTCTCCACATTTTTCTCCTTTATATCCATCTATACAAGAACTACATTTACCATCTTTATCACAATTCTCTAAAGTTAAATTACAATTTGATGGACAATTATTATCACAATTAATACCAGTTTTACCCAACTTACAATTAGTGCAATTAGTTCCAATAAAATTTTCTTTACATTCATAACACAATCCATTATTTCTATCACAAACTATATTCGTATTATTTTTATAACAATTTTTACTACAAGATAAATTACAATAATCTCCAAATTTATCATTTAATTTACAATCAATGCATTTTGAACTATTACATTTATTGCAACCTTCCCAACATTTTTCACATTTACCATCCTTTAAATAATAATCATCTTTACAAGAAATACATGATCCATTTTTAAAACAATTTTCACAAGAATCATCACATGGCTCATTACAATAATCTCCTTTGAAACCTTTTTCACAATCACCAATACATTTCCCATTTCGTTCACAATAACTTCCATCTTTTTCAATACATTTATCACATGTTTTATTACATAAATCACCATAATTTTTTTTATTTATACAAGATTCACATTTTTCGTCTGAATAACATTCATTACAATTTAATGGACATCTTAAACATCTTTTTTTTGGTATATAATAATAATAATTTGTTGTACAATTACATTCTCCTGTTATTTTATCACATTTTTTATCTTCATTACGACAATTTCTATCACATTCTTCTGTACAATTTATACCAAAATATCCAGGTTCACAATCTGATTCATTGTTTTGTGTTTGATAAAGGATTTTTGAAATTATTTTTATGGGAAAAAGTAAAAGGATTAAAAATAGAAATTTCATTTTTTTTTTTTGTTGATTATTTGGAATTTATTTTATAATTATTCTTTTTTTATTTATTTTAATAAATGAAATTTTTTTAATTTTAATTTACAAATTTTTAAAATGAGAGTCAATGATAAAGAATTATTAAAAAATATAGATAAAGAAAATCATAGAAATAAATTATTAGAATTTGAAGAAAAAGTAAAACTTGGAGTATTTGGTCTATTTTATTTATTATTAAAAAATCACAATTCAAATATATGGGTTGAAACATTTTACTTAGTTTTAATAGCATTGCAATTAATATCATTTTCATTTGATGAAGTAGTAATTTATTTATTTAATTTAAAAAAATTAGTTTAAGAGTATTTGGAAAAAAAATAAAATATTTGTTGAATTATGTAATTTTTTACAATTTTTTAAACTAGTTTGGTTTTTCAGAGGAAATGATCAATTATTAATGATAATTTTTTATTTTAGTGTCATTTCAATATTTCTTCTTATATTAGGTATTTTATATATTTCAATTCTTTATTATAAAAATAATTTAAGGAAAGTTTGGCCAATTCATGTTTTAAGAGAAATAATATCTTTTATAACAAAACCACTTTTTATTCCAATTTTATCAATTTTAATGTCAATTTTAAATTGTAAAGATGGGAAAAATTATTTTAATGATAAAATAACTTGTGAAAAAAATTGGAAAATATATCTTCGTTCTCTTCTTTCAATTATTTCAAGTTTATTATTTATATTTGAAACATTTTTAATAGAAAAAATATTTTTTGAAACTCAAATATCAAATAATAATCCAATGGCAAAATTTACTTCTGAATCAGATATATATTTTTTATTATCTAAAATACTACTTATTATTGTTTTTACTTTTTGGAATAACGAGAATAATAAATGGTTTTTAGTAATGGTACTTTTTAGTATGAGTTTATTAAATTTATTTATTTTTATTTCAATGAGTCCATATTATGATAAAAGAATAATAAAAGTATATGGAATTTTATTTACAATATTTTTTTGGACAAATACAGTTTTATTATGGGGAAAAATATTTGAAAATACAAATTTTGATGGTTGCATTGGATTATTTACAATAGGAATTCCAATATTTATTATATTAATTATATCAAATGATAAAATGTTTGAAGGAAATATTTTATTTTCATTAAATAAAATAAATTCAGGTATTCAGGCAATAAAAATAATAAAAGAATTATTATATTTAATTGATACAAAAGATTTTATTAGAAGTTCAAAATTAATGTTAACATCATATATAAATCAATATGAAGAAAGATGTATTGAAAGTGATTGTCCAATAAAAAAATATTTAAGTACTCTTGAAAATAATAAAATAGATGCTCCTGTTTTTTTAGTTCAACATTGTGAAGATGTATATCAAAATTCAATATCAAAATTTCCATTAGAAACTAAATTAAGAATATCTTATGCTTTTTTTTTAATGGATAGATTAAATAAAAAAAAACAAGCATCAAATGAATTAGCAATAGCATCAAATTATCCAATGTCATTTGAAGAAGAATTCATTATTTTTAGATATAAAAAAATATTAGAAGAATATATTGCAAGTGATGGAGAAGATGATGAAAATTTAGATATTGTTTCAAATTTAGAATATACAAATTATTATAAATCATTTAAAAATTCAATAATGAAAGTTTCTAGTTTATATATTGATTTTTGGACTTTGTTACTTAATCCTAATCAAGATATTCATGAAGATTTAACTCATTTAAATGATTATGGTGCTGAAATTAATAAATTAGTTGAAGATATTAATCTTTCTTTTGAAAAAATGCAAAAATTTAAAGTTAATGATCCTGAAGTTATTAATTATTATTCTGATTTTTTAAGTGATATTTTAAATGATAAAGAAAAATCTGATAAATATAAAAAATTACTTCAAGAAACGGAAATTATTGTTCAAACTAATACTGATAAAGAAAAAAATAAAATATTAAATATTGAAACTTTATTATTAAATGATGAATATCATTATATTATTGTTTCGGCTAAACCTGAAAAATTTGGTATTATTACTAATATTTCTTTAGGAATTTGTCCTATTTTTGGTTATTCTAAAAATGAAATTATTGGTAAAACAATTGAATTTTTAATGCCTGATATTTATCAAAAGAAACATAGAGAAGTTTTAAAAGAGAAATTAAAAGAATTTAAAAAGAATTTATTTTCAACATCAGAACAAAAAGTAACATATAATGAAATATATACATTTGGTAAAAATAAAAGTAAATATTTAATTCAAATAAATTTAAAACCAAGTTTAATTCAAACTGAAACAGATGAGAATATTTTCATTTCTAGATTATGGCAAGATAAATGTAGTTTTAGTTCATCAGCAAAAAGTACATGTTTCCTTATAACAAATAATTTATTAAAAATTCAATATTTTACACCAAATGCAATAACATTATTAGGAATTTCATCTAATATGATAAATAGTAATATAGAAATAACAGAATTTATAAAACAATTTTATGAAGAATTTTTAAAATATATTTTAGATCATCAACAACATACACCAGAAGAAAAAATGCAATTAAAAAGAATAATTTTAATAAAAAAATTTAAAAATCCAGTAATAATAAATTGGAAAAGACCAGAAAATATTAATCATTCACCAACAAATGAACAACAAACAACTTCTGAAGTAAATGATTTTAAAAATCATATATTTAATTTAAGAAAATCAACTCCAGATGTTTCTAATCATCCAATGGCAAATAATTCAAGTTTTATAGGATTAAATCAAAAAAAACAATCATTAATAACAAAAACATTAACAACATCAGTAATAAAAAAATATCCTACTCCAAATCAAATAACACCAAATAAAAGAAATAATAGTAATGTATTAAATTTAAATAATAATATTAATATTAATAATCATAATAATAATACAAATGTAATAACAAATTTAGATGATGTATTTATGTTAACTGTTTCAATTGCAAAAATTAAAAATAATCATGAAGGTTTTATATTTAAATTTGAAAGTTTTAAATATAAAACTAAAACTAATATAGGAACTTTTATATTTAATAGTTTTATTATGTCTCAAAGAAAAAGAGATATAGATCATCATGTTAAAAAAAAAGAAAGTACAGAAACACTTGCTTATTTTACAAAAGGACAAAATTTTTCTAAAAATTATTATGATTTTAAAGAAAAATCAATTAATGAAAGTATTACACCAAAAGAAGGTGAAATTAGTAATTTTTCAAATATATTTAAAGTAGATAAAAATTATATTCCAGAATCTAAAAATATTTTCCAATTAGATTTTAAAAATATGTGTTTTAAAATAAAAAATGATGATGAATCAATAAGAGATTATTTAAAAGAAGAAGCAATAAAAAAATTACAAAATAATACTACAAGTATTGAAAATGAAGAAGAAGAAGAAGAAGAATCTGAAAGTGTTGAAAATGATATTTCAAATATATCATCAAGTTTAAATTCTAGTGAAAGAAATCCAATTTCTAAAAGAGATAAAGAAAAAACAAAAGTAAATTTAGAAAATTCAGGAATTAAATTAAGAAATGATGAATATTATAGAGTTAATTTATCTCCAATTAAATATTCAATATATGATTATGTTAAATTAATGGTTGTTGATGTTTCAGATTATAAAAAAATAAGTCAAGTTGAATTAAAAATGTCTGGTGAGAAAGAAAATGAAATTTTTAAACAAACTCCTAATAATCAACAAGGAAAAACAACAATTGTAAGAACTGATATTACTAAATTTGTTAATGTTGATTCTTTAGATTCTAAAATTAATCAAACTATAATAATTAAACAAATTGAATATTCATTAGGTAAAGAAGAAACACAACCTTCAATTGTTAGATTGAGAATTATTTCTTTTATTGTTTTTATTATATTAATTTCTATTGGTTTAAGTCTTTTATATACTATATTATATTGTCATAAAATAATAAAGGAGAATATTATATTAATTATTAATTCATATGATTTACTTGCTTATAATTGTCTGGGAATTTATTATTCAAAAGAATTAGTTCTTTTAAATAATGAAAATTATACTAAATTTCCATATGATAATAGGGAAGAATATATTAATAATATTTTAAATCAAACTTTAACAATTTTTATTAAAGAACATGAATTAATTACATATATAATTTCTTCTTTTTTAAAAATTTCTTCTAAAAATTATAAATATTTAAGTGTAGATACTATTAAAACATATATAATTGAAGATGATTTTAATATTACTTGTTATAATATGGTTCTTGATAATTCATTTATTGAAGCAAATTCTGCTTTATTTCATATTGGTCATAAAAATATTTCTGAAATAATTCCAACAAATTTTTATGTATTTTATTACATTTATAATTCAATGAATGATATTTTTATAGCATATGAAAAACATGCTCAAACTTATTTAGATGAAATAAATTATAAAATACATGATTTGGAAATTATTTTAATAGTTGTTGTTATTATTTCAATTTTAATGAATGTTTTATGTTATTTTTTGATTTCTTTTGCATATGATCTCATTGCTCAAAGAAAAGAAAGTTATTTAGAAGTATTTTTTGAAATAGGGACTCCAGTAATAAGAAGTTCATTAGAGAAATGTGAAAAATTTATAAAAAAATTAAATGAAGAAAATAATAATGACAATGAATCAACAGATTCTTTTGATAATGAGATAATATCATCTGAAAATCATATAAATCAAAATGAGAAAAGAAATAAAGAAAAAGGTAAAAGAGGAGTAAGAAAAACAAATTCAAGTAGAGAAACAAAAGTTTTTAAAATAATAATGGCATTGTTCTTCTTTGCAGTATCTGTTTTTGCATGTATTATTTTTATTTATGATTTTATATGGTTAGATGATTCAAAAATTTTTATGTTATGTTATCAAAAAGTAACTGGATTAAAAAATCGATATATTATGATTTTTAATACACTTAGAGAATTTATGTTTGATTATAATATAAAAGTAAATTCAACTAATTCACTTACATTTTTAAATAAAATATTAGATAATCTTTATATTGTAAATACAGAATATTTAAGATATATAACAGAAAAAAGAAATATTATTCCAGGAGGATTTAAAAAAAAATATGAAGAAATTTTATTAACTAATCCTTGTAAATATTCTAATTATTTTAAAAATGAAAATGATTGTATGAATTTTATGTCAAAATCACCTTCTTTTGGTATTAGTGTTGTTTCATCATATTTTCTTGAAAATGTTAGAATTATTAAAGATTCTGTTCAAAAAAGAATTAAACATCAAAAATTATCTAATTTTACTTTTAATTTAACTTTAACTGGAACTAAAGAAGGAAACAAATTATGGCCACAAGGTGAAGACAATCAAAAAATTTATCAAGAATTGGATTCTATTCAAGAATTTTTAATAGATGATAATCATTTAAATACAAATATTCTTTTTATTCATTTAATTATTCCTTATATTAATGTTTTAAGTAATAATTTAAGTGGTGCTATTTTAAAAGGATTAAAGAATAATAAACTATTATATATTATTTTAACTTGTTTTTATATTGCTGTAATGATTAGTATTTATATTTTTATTTGGTTACCATTTCAAACTAATTTAAGTCAAACTATTTTTAAAACAAAAAATATGTTAACAATTATACCAAAAGAAGTTTTATCAGAATTGTCTAATATACATAAATTACTTGATTTAGGTCAAAAAAATATAAAGGGTTCGACAAAAAATTAAATAAAAATATTTATAAATAATTAAAATTAAATTATTAATTAAATATGTTTAAAATTGGAAATTAAAGTTTTAAATTAATTTTTTGAATATTATCATTTAATATATACATTTTATATTATTATTTTTTTTAAATAATAAAAAAATATTTTTATTAATTTATTTTAAAAAAAATTAATATCAATTGAAAATATATAATAAATACCCTTTATTTTGACACACTAAAATAAAATAAGTCTAAAATGATGATTTAATAGAAAAAATCTACATTGAATATAAATTTTTTCAGATAAAGCTTCCTTTAATCTTTATTCTTGATATATTTATAAAATCTGCAAAAAAAAATTTTTATATAAGATATTTAAATTTAATACTGTATATATAAAAACAAATTTATATATTTTTAAATAATGATCAATAGTTTGAAAGATTATGAAGATATAGACCAAATTGCAGATGGACTTTATACTGCAAGGAAAAAGAATTCAAAAGAAATTATAGCTATAAAAGAATTAAATAGGTTCAGATATAAAAGAGAGCTTATTGATAATGAAGTTGAAATAATGAAAACACTTCAAAATGAAAATAGTGTCACTTTTCATAAATTTATAGAGGATAAAAATTGCTGCTACATTGTAATGGAATATTGTAATTTGAATTTAGAAGATTATTTAAATCATAGAAATAGTCCATTGACATACAAAGAAGTTAGAACAATTTTAGACCAATTAAATAATACTTTTCAAAAAATGTATGAAATTGGTGTTATTCATAGAGATATAAACTTATCAAATATATTATTAAATATTAATAATAATATAAATCAAATAACTTTCAAATTAAGTGATTATGGAGTCAGTATAATATTATCTTTTTTACAGGAAAATGAAAATCAATTGAATTTAGATTATAATGAAAATACAAGTTTTAATGATAGATTATCTACTAGAACTTATACAGAAACAGAAAGTAATCATGAAAAAAATTCTGAATTTTTCGAAGGTCAAGTTAATTATAGTCATTTAAATACTGTTGCTCCTGAAGTACTTTTAAAATCGAGATATTCTTTTAAAAGTGATATTTGGAGTTTAGGAATTATTATTTATTATATGTGTTTTAAAGAATATCCTTTTAATGGAATAAATTCAAATTTAATTATGGAAGATATAAAAAAAAATATCAACTCATTGAAATCAACTAATAATCCTTTATTAGATGATTTAATTAAAAAAATGTTAAAAATAGATATTAATGATAGAATAAATTGGGATAATTATTTCAATCACCCTTTTTTTCAAGAAGATATGAAAATACCTCAATTTAATTTTACATGTGAAAATCATAATTTAAAACCTTTTAGATATTATTGTCCAAAATGCCAAAAGAATATTTGTGAAGTTTGTCAAAAAGAAGAAAAAAAAAAAAACATGAGTGTATTGATATTTCTGATATTGGATTATCTTCAAAAGAAGAAAAAGAAATTGAACATTTAATTAAAAAAATAGATGATAATATTGAAAAATTAAAACAACTCAAAAATACTATTGAATACTATTTATCATATATTAAAAAAGTAAAAGACAATACTGACATTTATGAAAGTGACAAAAAAAATGATTTTAAGAAATATTTTAAAGAATGTTTACAATACATTGATAATATTTCAAATATAACAGGAATTCAACAAAATTTAGAAAAATATAAAAATATTTATTCACCAACTTTTTTCGATTCAAATTATTCATTAAATACAAAAATATTAAAAACAACTTTTGTTTTATCAATTGCAACATTTCCTTCTACTAATATAGTAGCAACATATTATGATAAATCAATTGAAATTTATGATAGTTTATTTAATACAAAACAAAGAATTCCAAATGCACATGATGATCAAATTCGTTATGTTAGTATTAAAGATGAAAATAATTTTGCAACATGTTCAAATGATAGAACTATTAAAACATGGATTAAACAAGATTCTCAATATAAAATGAATCAATGTATTAAAAATGCTCATTCAAATTCAATTAGAAAAGTAAAATTTCGTTCAAATGGAGAATTAATTTCATGTTCTTGGGATAATTCAGTTAAAATTTGGAAAGAAGACAATCATAAATATAAGAATATTAAAATATTAAATCATGATTCTGAAATTAATTCTGTTTTTTCTGCAGATGATCTTAATGTATTATTTACTTCTGGTTATGATGGAACTAAAATATGGAATTATAAAGATTATCAAGAAATTGCTTATATTCAAGATACTTATTGTCATGGGAAAAATACTTTAAATAGACTTAGTGATGATAAATTTATTGTAGGAGGAAAAGGAAATGGTAATATTAGTATTATATCATATAAAGAAAAAAAAGTTGTTCATAATATTACTAATAGTTTTCAATGTTTTTGTATTTGTGTTGTTAAAAATAAAGATGTATTTTTAATTGGAGGAAAAAGTGAAAATATTATAATGTATAAAATTAGTAATTATGAACAAATTGGAAAAATTGAAGGAATTCATAATAATTATATTAGAGGAATTATTAATTTAACTGATGATTCTATTGCATCATTTTCTGATGATAAAACTATAAAAGGTTTTAAATTAATATTGAAATAAAGATTTATTATTCAAATTCATTCATTTTTAAAAATTCCAAAAAAATTTAAATAAATATAAATTGGATTATTTGTTTAAATATTAATTGTTAAAAACTTTTTTTTAATTTTTATTTTTTTTAATTTTAAATAATATAAATTAATTCCTTTTAATGAATATATATTCATCTTTTAATGATGAACAAGAAGAAGAAGAATTAAGATGCTATAAATGTTTATGTTATTTTTCATCAATTACAAAACCATATTTATTACCTTGTAATAAACATAATTTATGTATGAATTGTATTGAAGAATTAATAAAAGAAAAAAAGACATTTTGTCCAATTTGCAAAATATCATTTAGTAAAAAAGATAAAGAAAATTTTAAAGTTAATCTTGCTTTTTTAAATTTAATTTCAAAGATTTTAAAAACTAAAATAATTTTATGTCAAAAATGTAATCAAATTTTTTATTGGAAAGATCATTATGATAAATGTGAACAAAAATATTTTACAGAAGTAAATAAAATAATAAAAGAAATTAAAAAATTATGTGAAGAATGTTTTACAATAATTACAGATTATAATCATCATAAAAATATTTTATCTTTAAGTAAATCAAATATTTATGATTGTATACAATTTAATTTTACAAAAGTTAATCAAAAATTTATAGATAATTATTCAAGGTTTATCAATAATTTATTTTCTCATACCAAAAAAATTAATATTGAATATTCAAAAAAAGAAATAATAAAATTTTTAGAAATGATAAAAGAAAATGATCAATTATTTAATAATTTAAATTTTGATGAATTAAATAATTTATTATTAAAATATTCAATCAACAATTTTCAAACAGCAAAACAAAATAATAAATTATTTTCATTAGATAGTGAATTAAAAAAATCAAAATCACCATCAACATCAAGAAATAGTAAAAATATATTTATTAATACTTCTAAAAAAAAGATAGATAATAATAATAATTATATAAATAATTATAATGATAAAAGTGATGAGAGTGATAAAACAATTACAGATGATGAAAATGATGTTGCAAATGAAGGGATACATAATTTAAAGATTAGACAAATTCAATTAAATAAAAATATTGAATATAATTTGCCTGTTTGGAATAAAAATAAAAATAATTTTATTTTTGATATGAAAGATATTTTAGATGACATTACTTTTGACCAAAAACCTAAAAATAAAATAATTGTAGGATTAAATGGAATAAGTGTAATTTCTTCATCTAATAATGATAAATATAAAAAGCATCATAATGTAAATAGTGATTTGATTTTTACTGAAAGGAAAAATAGAAATTTAGTGGTAATCAATAAAAATAATTTACTCAATACTCAAAGAGAAAATAAAATAATTAAAATAACAAAAGATAAAAATATAAATAATTCAGTTATAGTAAATTCAAATAATAATAAAAAAGACAATAATGAAATACAAATAATCAATAAAATGATAAAAAATTTTAATAAATTAAAAGATATAACAAATCAAATGAGAGAATATTTAAATGATTACTCAGATAAAAATAAAATATTAACGGAACAAATGGATTTTAACATAAAAATAATTAATCCTAAAATAATATCTGATTATAATTTATTATTAAGTGAAATATCTTATAATTATCATCAATCATATAAAAAATATTTATTAAGTTATTTTGAAAATTCTACAATATTATCTTTATTTGATATATCTTTAAATAAATTTGTAAATAAAGATATAAAAGATATAGTAAAAGAAACAATAATAGATGAATCAATTTCAATAGTTTTTGATGATTTTGATTTAATATTTATTACAGGAGGAAAAGAAAATAAAAAAAATATTCCATCAAATTTATTTATTTGTATAAGATGGTCAACAATGAAAATAGAAATAAATGATAAAATGCCTTTAAAAAGATATTATCATTCCTCAATAATTTTTGATAATAAATTATATATAATAGGAGGTTTAAATAAAAATAAAATTTTAATAAATGAATGTTTCTCATATAATTTAATTAAAAAAAAATGGGAAAAAATACCAAATTTAAAACAACCAAGAATAAAACCAACATTATGTATTTATAATAATAATTATTTATATGTAATAAAAGGAAAAGATAATAATTCATGTATTGATAATATTGAATTTTTAAATATTAAAAATATAAATGAAGGATGGATTTTATTTAAACCAAAAGATCCTGGTTTAAGTTGGATTAATTGTGATACATCTTGTGCAATAACAATTGAAAAAAATAAAATTTTAATATTTGGAGGAAGAGATTTTAATAATGAATTAAATCAATATAGTTTTATTTTAGATATTGAAAATCAAATAATTTATAAAGGAAAAGATATTTCATTTTGTGCTAATTTTATATTTGAACCTACTATTCATCAAAATAATATTTTTGCTATTGATTGGAAAAATAATAGTAAGAGAACTAAAGGAAATTGTATGCATATTTATGATTTTAAAAAGAAAAAATGGTTTTATGAATATATATGAAATAATTTTTTCTTTATTGTAAGAATCATCTTAATAAAATGTTAATTTATTGTAAATTTTAAATTTTAAAATAATATTATTTTTATTTGATAATAATTTTTTTTTCTTAAATTTTAAAATTTTATGTCAGAAATTGATGATTTTTCTAATTTTATACAAAATGATGGGAATAAATTAAATCTTTCAGGAAATGATTTATCACAGGAAAATTATGAAGAATTACTAAAAATGATAATAGAAAAAAATCCAAATATAACTGAATTAGATATAACAAATTGTAATTTAACAACATTTCCAAAAATATTATTCAACTTAAAAAAAATATCAATAATGGATATTAGAAATAATAACTTTGAAGATTTTGAATCATTAGTAAATGATTTAACAAATTTTACAGAATTATCAGATTTAAAAATTGATTTAAAGGATCAAAATCAAGTATTATTAATATTAGATAAAATACAATCATTAATATTATTAAATGAAAAAAGTACAAAAGATGCAACATCAATAATTGATATTGAAGAAAAAGATATTGAAGATATTTCATTACAACATGATTTACCTTTATATACTGAAATAATAAATAAATTAAATAGTAATAATGCTTATCAAAATTTAGTTAATGATTTTCAATCAAAATTATATGAAGAAGCAGAAAAAGTTAAAAATTGTTTAAATAATAATGCACCTAATTATATTTATGCTAATATTGTTATTCAAGGACAATTTAAATTACAAAAATATTTATCTGATAAATTTATTGAAAGATTAGAAGATAAAAATCAAGAAATTGGAAAATTATTATTTAAAAATATTTTTAAATCTGGACAACTATTAGTTAATTTAATTAATAATTTATATCCTAAAATTGAAGAAAAAACTGAAAATTTAAGAAATCAATTAGAAGAAGCTTGGAAAGCAGCAGAAGAAATTAATGATTATGAAAAAAAATATAAAATAATTTATAAAGAAAAACAATTATTAGATAATAATTATTCTCTATTAAAAAGTAAAATTGAAAAAATTGAAAATGAAAATAAATTAATGACTCAACAATTATTAAAAACTGCAAAAGATATTTACAAAAAAAATAAAGAAAATGATTATATTAAAATATCAAATCAATATCCAAATCCAATTTCGAAAAATCATTCTTTTAATAATAATAAAAGAGAAATAACAAAACCAATTAATTTAACAAATTCAAATAACTTTCAAAATAAATCAAATTCAAATTACTTTAATAATAATAATCAAAATCAATCATTAAATCCAATATCAGAGCCACAAAATATAATACATCCAAAAATTTTAACAATAAAAATGACAAAAGAAATAATGAATGAAATATATAATAGTAAAGCAGCATATGATAAAAAATGTTATGAAAATAAACTTCCAAGAGAAACAATGGAACAACATATGTATACTTATTTAAATCAAAAATATGGTTTAAAGAATTTAATAATTGAATGGGCTTCTTCAATTATTAATGCTATTAAAATATATAGTTCTCAAGATAATGAAATAAATTTATTTGGTAAAATATTAAGAAATGAACAAGAAGAAGATAGTAGATTAATTTTAACAAGATTAAAAACAACAATATCTGAATTATTAGAATATTATTTAAAAACAAAAAATCCTTTAAAAAATCAAGGAGAAATTAAAAAAATGTTAGAAAATATAAAAGAAGGTTCTTTAAATGAAGAAGAATGGAAAGGAATAATTTATTATATTTATACACAAATTGATGCAGAAAATTTAGAAAATAAAATTACAAATTTTATTTATTTGAAAAATAATGAAAGTATGAATTATAATAATTTTGAACAAAATATTTCAAATACTTCTTTAGGTAATAATATTATTCATAGTTCTTCAAAAAGTAAAAATGGCAGATTAACAAGAGAAGAAATTTTTAATTTAAATAAAGTAAAAGATGAATTATCAATTCCTTATAAAGATTTTTTAAAATTAGTTGGAGAACACCAAATTAGAAGTAGAGAAATTTATTTAAATAATTTTGTTATATTATTTAGAAAATTTGATAGTGATGGTGATGGGATTTTAAATGAAGATGAATTTATAGGATTAATTAAATCTATTCCTTTTTTAAAAAATAATATTGAGGATTATATTTTTAAATTTTTATCTATTATTGATCCTTTTAATAATAAAAGAATTACTTTTAGTGAATGTGTTTCTTTGTTTAGTATGGAAATTATGAATGATGAAAATAATAATAATTATCAAAATCAAGAACCAATAAGTTTATTAGATAGAATTTGTTTATCTGATTAAATTTTTTATTTTTTTGTAAATTCAAATATTAAAAAATTAATTTATGAAAAAAATATTTTATTTATTTTTATAGTTTTTCAAGGAGTTTTGTTTTATTTTTTTCATTATTTTTCAATCTTTCATCTAAATAATCTAAGTGTTCACTTTGTTTTTCATACATTTCATTGACATAATTATCATCATTTATTAAATTATTATCAAAATTATAATGATTGTTAATTAATTTATTTATATAATCATTATCATCTTTTTTATTTATTTGAGGTTCATACATATATTTATTTTGAACTAAAAATCTTCTATCATTCTGATTTGATGTTCTTGAAATATCATATTTATTATTATCAAATTCATTATTAGATGATTGAATATTTGAATAAGTATTTAGGTTTGAATTGGATATTAGATTTTTATTACATTCATTTAAGTTAAATTCAAAATTTTTATTTAATTCATTTTCCAAATTAATTTTCTTATTCCCATTAATAAAAGAAAAATAATTGAATATTTTACCTGGATTATTTTGTTTCATTTCATAAAAATCATTTAAATGTTTCCTTATATCAATTAATTCTGGATCATTTTTATTATTTTCTATATTAGTATTTTGATTAAAATCTTCATTTTCATTTACTAAATCATTTTGAACTAAATTATCAACATTATCATTATATTGATTATTTTTATTATATGAAGATTTATTTGTTTTTGTAATATTTTTAACCTTCTTTTTATTTTCTTTATTATTTTCAATTTTTGGTTTTTTAATATCCATATATCTACTTTCAATAAATGAATAAGCATTTTTTTTATAATTTGAAATTGGTCTACAAATATCTTCTAAATAACGTTCTTTTTCAATATTTTTTTTCATTTCAATTTTTTTTCCTTCTTCATATAATCTATCTTCAACTTTTTTATTTAAATAATCAGGTTTTCTTTCTAATAAAATTTCTTCACTTATATTATCAGCTCTAAAAGTTTTATAATTCTTTTTATTTATTTGATTTATTTTTTTAATATTTTCTTTTTTCTTTCTTTCAATATTATTTTTCCATATATATAAATCTTCTATTGACCTTTGAATATTTTTACTACTTTTATTAATCTTTGGATTTTTCATTGGATTTATTTTTTTAGAAAGTTTTTTAACATTTTCTTCATGAGCTTTTTGGATATTTCCATTTGTTAATCTTTCAAATACATTCTCATTTTCATTATTTAATAATTTATTTGCTATTTCAATGCTTTTTTTAATTATTTTTGGTTTAATTTGATTTTCTTCATTTTCTTTTTTTAATTTTTCATTTTTTATATTATTTAATCTATTTTGAGATTTAATACCTCTTTTTTCCCAATATTGTTGATTTGATGAATAAATTGATGTATTTGAATTATATATTTTATTAGATGATTTTGATTGATTAAAATTAATTTTTTTAGGACTATTATTTAAAGGATTTGAAAAAAATTTTTTTCTAGTATTAGGAGATACTGAATTGTCAATTATTAATATTTCACTATTATTATTTGATGTTAAATTATTATTCTTATTCTTTTTTTTTGGGCTCTTTTGAAATGGAAAGCGTTGTTTAGTATTATTATAAAAATAATATTCATTTAATTTAGAAATTTTTGAATTATTATTTATTTTATTATCATTATATTGTTCTGCATAAGTAGGATAATTAAAATAAAATTCATTTTGAAAATTTTGAGTAAAAGGATTTTTATGATCATGAATAGATTGATTAATAAATTGAAAATTGTTAGATTCATGAATCATTTTTTTTTAAGAAAAAAATAATTAATAACATTTAAAAAAAACATATTATAATTAATTTAAATAAAAATTTAATTATTCTCAATTTGAATATCAGAAATATTCCAAATATCTTTTCTATTATCTATATTTTCATTATTACTTTCATTTTCAGGAGGAGGTAATTCTTGAGTTTCTTTTTTATCAGTTGTTAAATTATCTGTTTCAATTTCAATATCATTTTTAATATGATTCATTTTAGAAATATTTTGATCAAATAAAGTAATTGGAAATGAATCTAAATTTTCAGTTTCAAAATTCATATTTTTACAAAATGGAGGAATTGATTCTTTATTAAAAGTATTATCTGAAATAATTTCTAAAAGAATATTAAATTGTTCTTTTGCTCTTTCTTTTTGATTAATTAAATTTTGTATTCTAATTAAATAATTTTCATATGTTAAATCATTAATTTTACTTTTTAATAATTTTAATTTTTTTAATGTTTTATTTTCATCAAGAATTATTTTTATATTTTTATCTTTTTGTTCTTTTATTGAATCTAAATATGCTTTTCTTTTAATTAAACTTTCATTTTTATTCATAAAAGTAATTATTGCAAAAGATGCCCAATGTCCAAATTTATTTATATTTTCTGGGTTTTTACATTCTCTTTGAATGAAAATTTCTACATCATAAAATTTTTTTTGTATTTGTTTAATTAATGATAATTTTTTATTTATATTATCTGAAAAAACTACAATTTGGTCTTTATAATATAAATAATTTTCCTCATTTCTTCTTCTTATTTCTTCTATTATTTGTTTATTAATTAAAATTTTTCCACTTATTTCATTTATATTTAATCTTAATTTCTTTTTTAATTTGAAATAATACATTATTTTTTCAAAAATATTCATTAATTTTCTTTTTTGTTCTTGTTTTACCTTCATTATTGGGATAAAATTTGATATATATTCAAAATTAATAAATAAGGTATTTTCTAAATCAAAAATATGATCTATTATTTTCAAGTTATTCTTTGGCTTTTTTTCAGGGGAATTTAATATTTCCTTAATTTTTAGGAGAGAATTCCTAAATGTATAATCAATACAGTCAACTGAATTTATTATTCTATCTAATATAAATATTTAAATTATTTTTAATATACCTGAATTAAAATGAATTGATTTTTTATCAGGTGAAAATTGAGTATTATTATTTACATTATTAATTAAATGTTTATTATCATTATTTATTTTGTCTTTTTTTTTCCTAAATCTAAAAATATTCATTTTATCAAAATATAATTTAATTTAAAATATAGTAAATTAACTAAAGAAAAAAAATAAATTAATAAAATTAAAAAAAAACTAAAATTAAAAAATTAAAAAAAACTCCAATTAAAAAAACCCCTATATTTTTATATAAAATAAATTAAAAAAATATTAAATAAAAATGTCAAAAACATTGATTCTTTTATTAATAGCAATATTCACAATAACATTAGAAAAAAAATTAAAAAAGAAAACAAAATGTATGAATCTTGGAGATAATTGTGACTTAACTGCATATTGTTGTGGAAAATGGGTATGTAAAGATTATAGATGTGCAGTAAAAGGAACAAAAGACAATCAAGTTAAATGGGCTCCTAAAGGAGATAAATGTGATTGGTTCCATCATTGCCCTAAATATTATCATTGTGAATCTCATTATTGTGTTATCTCTAGAAATAAAGTCGTTAATGCTGTTGCCAAAACTCTTAAGAGAGATTATTAAATAAGATTATTTTTTTAAAAAAAAGAAATTTTTTTTTGTTAAATGATATAATATTTTTTTAATTTTTTGATGGATTTTTATTTTTTTTTTAAATGGTTTCTTTATTTTGTTGTTTGGTGTTTTTTTTAATATTATTAATTATATTTTTTTTCTTATAATTATTATTAGAATATTATTTTTATAAGGTATATAAAATTAAATTTATCTATAAAAAGAAAAATATAAAATCAAATCAATTCTTATAATTCAAAAATCATTAATATATAAGGGAAAAAAAAAGAAAAATAATAAAAATCAAAACTCCAAAAACATAATCAAAAAAATAATATAAAAACCAAAAAAAAACATGTAAACCTCAAATCAAAATTCATAAAAAACAATAAAAACAGCTATAATATAAATAATCAAAAATAAAAAAATAAAAAATAAAAAAAACCCAAATTAAAAAAAATGTCAAAACTTTCATTTCTTCTGACAATAACTTTATTAACAATAACATTACAAAATTTATTAAAAACAAAATCAAAATGCGTAGCATTTGGAGGAGATTGTGATTTAACATCATATTGTTGTGGAAAATTAGTATGTAAAGATTATAGATGTTCAAAAAAAGGAACAAAAGAAAATCAAGTAAAATGGGCACCAAAAGGAAAAAAATGTGATTTTTTTCACCATTGTAAAAAAGGATTATATTGTCAAAGTCATAGATGTGATGTTAAAGTAGGTTCTGATAAGACTATTTCTGATATTGAAAATGCTTCTAAATCTAAAGAAGGTTCTTTAAGTTTAATTGATAAATTAACTGCTGCTAGACAATATGAAGATATTCTTAAAAAAACTAAAACTGTTGAATCTCTTCTTTCTTCTTAAAATTCTACTTTTTTATATGGATTTTTGATCTTTGAATTTTTAATAATTTTTTTTTGTTTATATAAAATTTTTTTTATTGGTTTTATTTTATTATATTTTTTTTATTAATATTTTTTTTTAATTTAATTTTTGAATGAGTTATATGATTTTATTTATTTTTTTATTTTTAAAGCCCAAAATCTTATTTATAATTATATTTTAGGTTAAAAAAATGTCATCTAATGAAAAAGAAATAATAGGAATTAAAGTTGGTTCATTAACAACATCAATTGGAAAATCCTCAAAAAAAAACAATATAATGACATTTGACTTATCATTATTAGATAATAACACATATAGACAAATACCAACAATATATACTTTTGAATCAACAACAAATCAATTTATTGGAATGATAGCAAATGCTCATCTAAAAAAGAGTATAAATTACACAATTGAAAACATAAGTAGATTAATATCAATTGATATAAAATCAGAGTTTGGAAAAAAAGAAATGCAGTATGTTAAATATGCTAAATGGGATCCTCAAAGGGAAAAATTTTTAGTTCAAGCCCAAGATGGAACTGCAACTAGATTACCATCTGAGATTGTACCTTCATATATTGATTTATTAAAGAGTTCATATTTACCTAATTTAGGAAAAAATGAAGAAGTTTATATTAATATTCCAGATTATTTAACTTATATTCAAAAGAAAAAATATATTCAATTATTAAATGAATGCTACATAAATGGTTATTTAATACCTGAATCTGTTGCTTATACTATTTATTATGGATATACTAAATCTGGAGATTTATTTATTAATTCTCCTAAAAGATATGTTTTATTAGTTGATATTGGACATAGTAAAACTACTTATATTTTGGCAAAATATGAAGAAAAAAAATATGAAATTATGGATTTGGAAATACATCAATTTGGAGGAAGAGATATTGATGATTTATTATATAAATATTTTGTAAATAGTAATAATATTAAAGAAAGTAACATTAAAAAAGAGAAGTTATTGAAGTTCAGATTCAAATTATATGAACAAATTAAAGAAATTAAACAAATGATGGCTGTGAATAATGAATATGAAATTGGAATTGATAAACTTGATGGTGATGATAAATTGAATGTAGAAATCACAAGAATTAAATTTGAAAATGTAACTAAAGATATATTAAATAAAATAAATTCAACCTTTAACAAATTTCTAGAAAAATGTTATAAAAATGTAGGTTCAAATTTAATAATAGAAATATTAAGTGATTTACTCAAACTTCCATATTTAAAAAATAATATGGAGAATAATAAATATAACATTAAAGTTTCCCAGACAGTACAACATGATGAAAGTGTTGCAATAGGTTGTTGTTTATATGGTTCTTTTAAAAACAACATATATCCACAAAAAGATTTTGAAGGAATTTTAGGATATAATACAACTAATATTTATTATTCTATTAATTCTTCTGCTCAAAAAATATTCTTTTTACAAAAAGGAGAATCAATTCCAATTAATAAAACTATAACAGTAAATTTAAAAGATTTAAAAGAAGGGAAAATAAAAATTAAATTATTTTATTTACCTGATGATATTAAATTTTATTCGAATGAAGATAATATTTTGGAATTTGATTTTGCTCCAAATGAAGAAATCAAAAACAATGCAGAAGAAGTTGATATACATTTAAATGTTGAAATTAATGGAATAATAGAATGCAAAAATATTAGTTATACGAAAAATTATCCCATTAATAAAAATAAGAAAAAAAATATGATTACATATATTGAAAATGAAATAAAAAATGAAAAAAAACAAGAAAATAAAGAATACAATCCATATGATAGGGAAGAAATGTCAGATTATCCTAGGTCTAATACTAAAAAAATTTTGGATGGTGATCAAAAAGAACAAAGAAATGATAACATATATAAAACTCAAATTCTATCAAAAGAAAATAATGCTCCTGGAACACAAATTAATCAAAATCAAAACACAGAAAAATTCAAAGAAGAAAAAAAAGAATTGGAAAATCTTTTGAATTATTATAATAATAAAATTGTTGAAAAAGATTTAGTTGAAAGAAAAATTAATAATAAGAATCATAGGGAATTTATTCAATATTTCAAGGAAAAAATTAAGTATTTATCAAAAGAAAAAGATATTTTGAATTTAAAAACTGAGTTATTCAATAGAACTTTTGAATTCAATAAAAATTTTAGAGATGAAATTATTAAAATGGAAAAAAAAATAAATGACTATATATTACACTATAAAAAAATTATTAATGAAAATGAAAATAAGATAAAAAACTATGCAAAAGAATTAATTGATGTTATAAAAGAAAAAAAGGAAAAGTTAGAAAAATTAAGAGATAAATTATATATTTGTATTGAAAAAAATGACCTTTCAGAAATATCAGAAGACTACAAAAATATTACAAAAACAAATAGATAAATATAATAATCAAATTAAAAAATAATATATTTTTATTATTTATTAAAAAAAATAAAAATAAATTTTTAATTTAAAATGAATGATGCAGAACATAATTTTTATTTAACACATATTAAATTCAATAATGAAGAAATAATTAATAGTATTAATCAAGAAGAAATATTCAAAAAAAATATTAAAAAAAGGTATAACCATTCATATAATACAACATTTAATAATATAAAGCAAAATTTTATATCTAAATTAAAAAATAAAAATTCAACTTTCTATAAATTTAAACAAAATTTTTTCAAATATTTGATTGATGATCAAATAAATTATGCAAAATTTGAAGAAATTGAAAAATATTACATAAATCTAATACGGGAAAATTTTAAAAAGTATAATAATAATTTAGTTGAATTAAAAAAAAAAAAACAAGAATATAAAGAGATAATCAAAGTCATTGAAAAAGAATTAAAGAATCATTTTTTTTCAAGACAAAATGATTTAGAAGAATTTTATAAGAATATAATAAACAGTTATAAAAAAAAGATTCAGATTCAATCACATGAATTAAGTTGTTATAATAACATGTATAAAAGAACTTATAGAACAAAAATATTAATAATAAATAGAATTAAAAATGAATATGAAATTGAAGCTAAAAATCAAGAACAATTTGAAAAATATATTATTCTTAGAGAACATGGATTATTAGATTTTAAAAAACAAAGAAATTTATTAAAAAAATTACAAAATATTTTAGAATTGAATATAATAGAAAATAAAAGTTTATTTAATAAAAAAAAAGAACAATTAAATGAATTAGAATATCAAGTTTCAATATTAAAAAATTATAAATCAAATTACAATAATTTATTAGAAAAAATTGATGAAGATAAAACAAAAATATCTAATAAAATTACAAAAAATAATGCTATAAATAAACATATTTTTAATGAAAATAAGAATTTATTAGCAATATATTTTTCCACTAAATATAATATTTTGAAATTATATCATTCATTAAATATAAATAATTTGGATAGATTAATAATGAAAGTAAATAATTTTCAAAATAAACAATTTAAATATAAATTAGACATTAAAGCATTACATAAACAAATAAGAGAATTAACACTTAATTATTTTGAATTATGTTATAATTATAATAATATTCAAAAAAAATTTAGAAAAAAATAAAAAATTAATTTCAATTAAAAATAAACAAGAAATGAATATAAGAAAAGAAAATTTTGAATATTTATTTGAAAATGTCAAAGATTTACAAAAAAGATTATTTGCAAAAGAGCAATTTGTTATTCTTATATTAATATTTATTATCAAATATACAAATCAAATTTATAATTCATTAAAATTAGATAATATATCTATTCTTGAACATAAATATAAAAAATTTTTGTTAGATTCAAACAATATCCATAAAAATTTAGTTCAAAAATTAAAAGAATACAATATAAAGAGTATAAAATTTTTTTTATATTTATTTAATTATTTTACAAATTCATTATATTTCATTTTTTCAAATACTTTTAATAAATCATGTAGAAAGAATGACTATTTATTTTCAAAACCTTTAGATATATATGAAGTAATTAATTTTTCTTCTGATAAAATTTTATTACTTTTTGAGAAAAAAGTACAAATAACTTTTAAACATTTACAAAAAAAAAATCAAATATTTAGTAGGACTGATGTTGAAATTTTTCATTCAATTCATAATTTAGAAACAACAACTGCAGAAAAAAATGAAAAAAAAGTTACAAAAAATTTATCTTTTGAAGAATTATATAATGATTTCATGACAAATTGCCAAAATAAAGAAATAAAGAAAAATTATTTTATTAAATATCATCCAAATACTTCAATGCTACAAATAAAAAGATTTGTTATTGAAAAACCCAATAAACAAAAAGATGAATTACCAAAACTTAAAAGACTTTCCAATAATTCTTTAAATCTTAAAAAAAGATTATTTAATCCCTTTTCAAAAAGAGACTTAAATAAAAAACAATGGATTAAAAAATGTTGTTCTGTGGACAATGTTATAGAAAAGGATTATAATTATGTTTATGATGATAAATTTGATACAGATAATGATGAAAACAATGAAAAAACTATTAAAAAAAAAGAAAAAATTAGTAGATTATTCTCTCCTAAAAATGAAAAAAATCAAATGGATAATTTTCTGTTTTTTTCAAGAATGAATGATTTAAGAAATTTAGAATATCAATATAATGAAAATAATAAAAATATTTTAAATCCAAATGAATTTAATAAAATATATAATAATTTGAATAAAAAAGTTTTAAAGAATAAAATTAATACTTCATTAAAAAAGAAAAAAATGAAAAATACAAGTTTTAGGTCTAATAGTGAGATATCAATATTTCAACCAAAAAAAAATCAAATATCAAAAGTAAATTCAATATTATCAACTAATTATAATAATAGTGGAAACTTAAACTTAATGAATACAATATCTGCATATTTTCAAAAATAATATAAAATAGTTTTTTATAAATTTAAATTATTATTTAGTAAATATATTTAAAGTATATAAAAAATTATATATTATAAAAGTTTCTTTGATAATAAAAATTGTTTAATCTTCCTGATAAATTGTCTTGGGTATGATAATTAAATTGAAAACTATTATTTTCATTATCATTTTTTTTGAATAAAAGTTTATTTCTACTTATATTTTTTGAATTGTTTTTATTTTCAAATAAATATTTATCCATTATCATTTTCCTTTTTTGTTCATTTATTTTTAATTTTTCATTTAGATATTCAAGGTCATTTCTAGCAGTTGTAATTTCATTATTAATTATTGCATTATCATATCTTTGTTTTAAATTATTTTTATTATGAATGTTTGAATAATAAATTGGATTTAATTCATAATCTATTATATTTCTTTTATCAAAATTTTGATTTATATCATTGGATATTTTTTGGAGATTTTGTAATCTTAAATTATTTTCATTTCTATACCTTATTAATGGATCATTTTCTATTAAATAATTTTTTATTTCAGAATTATTTATAACATTATTGTGTATTTCTTTTATTTTATTTTGTTCATCTTCAATATTTTGAAGTAATTGATTTGTTATATATTTATTATTATTTATAAGATTAACTTTTGAATTCTCATCATTTTGATTTACATTATTATTATTAGGATATATAATATTAAAATTATTATATTGAGGATTTTGAAAATTTTGATAATTATTATTTTCTTGGAAATCACAAATATTATTATTATTTAGGATATTATTTATCATTGGTGATTGGTTAATATTTGAAAAACTATTCTCTTGATTATTTATTATTTGAGTTTGATATTCAATAAATTCTGGTTTTGGTTCAATTAAAGATTGAATCCTTTGATTTTTTATCCTAATTTTATCTTCATTATCTTCAATATCACTTAAATAAGTATGATTAATTATTTTTCCATGTAAATTATAATTATCATTTAATTTTTTCCGAATTTCATCAAGATTATTATTAATATTATCTATTACTTTATTTTTTATAATTTTTTTCGTACTTTGTGAATTTTTTTTGTAATTATAATTATTTATAGTATGATTTTGGTTATCATTTATAGATTTATTTTTGGTATGATGAATTAAATTAGTACAACTATAGGTATGAATTGGTTCATTATTTTCTTCATTTAATAATTTTTTAAGATTTTGATTTCTTAATTCAATTTCTTCTTTTCTTAATCCAACAATTTTTTTTAAACTCATATAATCAGCAACATTTAATCTATATTTTTGAAATAATGTTTTATTATTATTATTTTTATTATTTTCGTTATTTTTTTTTCTTTTATTATTTTTGATATTTTTAATTTTACAATTATTATTTATTTTATTGTTTTCAATTTTACAATTATCATATTTTTTATTATTTTCAATTTTAAAATTATTATATATTTTAATATTTTCAATAGTAGGTTCTACATATTTTTCTTTATCAATATCTAATGAAATATTTTTTAAACTTTCTGCAATTTTTTTACTTTTATTTGATATATTTGGTTTATTTTTTAATTCTTTTAATTGTTTATATTCTTCATTTTTTCTTATTTTTTCCATTTTCATTTCATTTTCTATACATCTTTTTTCCCAATATTTATTATTAGAAGAATATGTTCTTGAACTTTCAATAGATTTATTTATTGTTTTATTAATTTTTTTAGCTTTGTTAAATCCTATTTTTTCATTTTCATTTACTGACAAATTATTTTTTTTATAATTTTTTTTCTGAAATTTAAGTCTTGTTTTTGAATTAATTATTTGATATTGTTTTACTTTATGATCTATTTCATTTTCTCCTAAATCTTCTGTAATAGGATTTATCATTTGGGAGTTGATAATCCTAAAAATTAAATCATCTTTTTTTATGCTTTTATATAACTTACTCATATTTTTAATAATTTAAAAAACTTATAAACATTTTTTTCAAAATAATTATAAAAAAATTCTTTAATTAGATATTTTTAAATAAATAAATTAATCCTTTATTTATAATAAAGTTCTGAAAACATTGATTCTTTATTATTAAGTAAATTTTTTGGACTATCATTTTCAATTATTTTCCCTTCATCTAAAACAAATATTTTATCATAATTTTTTAAATTTTTAACTCTATGTGCAATTGTTATAATAGTACATTCTTTTTTATATTTATAAATAATATTAAATATTTTTTCTTCAATTTCTAAATCAATATTAGAAGTTGCTTCATCTAAAATTAAGATATTACTTTTTTTAATCAATGCCCTAATAATACATAAAATTTGTTTTTCTCCAAAAGATAAATTATTCCCATTTTCAGTAATTTTTAAATTTAAATTAAATTTATTATTATTGAATTCATTAAACATATTTAATAAATTTTCAATATCATTATTATTATAATTATTATTGGGATCAATATTTTCTTTTAAAGTACCTTCAAAAACAAAAGGTTCTTGAGTTACAATAGAAATTGAATTTCTTAATTTATCCATTCCAATTTTACTTATATCAATATCATCAATTAAAATTTTACCTTCATTTAATTCTAATATTCTAATAAGAGCTAATGTTAAAGTAGTTTTCCCACAACCTGTTCTTCCACAAATTCCAATTTTTTCTCCTGAATTAATTTTAAATGTGATTTCCTTTAATACATAATCTAAATCTTTTCTATATTTAATATTAACATTTTTAAATTCAATATTACCTTTTTTAGGCCAATTATTTATTTCTTTATCATATTCAGTTATTGAAGGATGTTCAATTATAATATTTTTATATGATAAACATCTATTAAAAGCCATCATACTATTTTCAAAAACTGAAAAAAAAACCAAAAATCTAATAAATGTATCTTGTAATTGAATAGTGTATGTTAATAATAATCCAATTGTTTCAGGTTTAAAATTATTTTTAAATATTATTATTAAGCATAATAAGAAACTTTTAAAAAATAAAGAATATAATTCCAAGGTAAAAGTAAACCAAGTTGAACTACCTTTAAGAAAGTAATTATGTAATAAAAATTTATCAAGTTTTTTATAAAAATCTTCTATATAATAATATTCAACTCCAAAACATTTTATTGTTGAAAATCCATCATAAGCTTCATTTAATAAAGTTAAAATTGGTTGATTTGATTTACTTTCCATTAATGTTAAAGTTCTTGAGCATTTAAGATAATAATGTAATAATTTAATACCAAAAATAAAAGATAAGGGAATAAATAAAATACAAATGGGTTGAAAATAAGAAGTAATTATGAAAGTTAATAAGAATATTCCACCAAATGAAAGTACATTTCCAAACATAACTGGAGAAAAAAAATCAACAATTGATAAATCTTTTGACAAATTATTAATTATTTGACTTCTTGGTGTGATGTCATGATATAAATTTATAGGAGCTTTAATTATTTTTGAAATGCAATTTTTATGTAATTGTTTATTTCCTAATAAAGAATTTTTAGTTATTTTAATTAATCTAATATAAATCAATAAAGTAGCTATTATTATATATAAAATGTAAAAATATAATGAATAAGTATTAATATTTTTTTCTTCTATATTTTTTCCAATTTCTAATAATTTAAAATCTGATAATCCCTTAAAAATTAACCATAAAATTAAAATAATAATTATTGGGAAAAGATTTTTGTAACCACCTAATAATTCAATATATTTTTTAATAAAATTAATCATATTTATATTTGATTTAATTGGATTAATATTATTTTGATTAGAAATATTTTTTATTTCATTTTGATTATTTTTTTCAATTGGTTTTTTAATTGATATTTCTTTATTTTCAAGATATTCTTTGAATTTTTTAAACTCATCAATTCCAATTAAATTTTCATAATTTCCATTATAAACTATTTCACCATCTTTTAATAAAAGAATTCTATCTGCTTTATTTAAATAATCTAAAGAATGAGTAATTAATAATCTAGTTTTATCTTTTAATTCTGAAATAATACAATTTTCAATAATTCTATTTGCAACATTATTATCAAGTGAACTAATAGGCTCATCAAATAAATAAATTTCTTTATTTGAATATAATGCTCTTGCTAAAGCAATTCTAGATTTTTGTCCTCCTGATAAAGTTGTTCCTTTTTCACTAATCATTGTATCATCACTTTTATTAAATGATTTAATATCTTTTTCTAGTTCACTTAAATTTAAAACTTTATTATATTTTTCTTCATCATATTTATCAAAAAATAAAATATTATTTTTAATAGTATCGTATTTAATAAAAGGATTTTGTTTTATATATGCAATTGAATTATTAATATTAATTTTAGTTTCAGGAGATGATAAAATATTATTTAATAAAGCATTAAATAAAGTAGTTTTTCCACTTCCAATTTGACCAATTATCATAACTAATTCACCTTTTTTAATAGATAAGTTTATATTTTTTAGTATATAATTTTGATTATTATAATAAAAATTTCCATTTGAAATAAAAATAACATTATTATTATCTTTATCTGCTTTATTTTGATAAATTATTTTTTTTTCTTCTTCTTTTAAAAAGTTTTGAATTCTAATTAAAGATGCATAAGATGCAAAAATATTCGTACAACTATTTGCAAATTCTCTTATTGGGTCTTGTAAACTTGTAAAAATTCCTAAACAAGTAAAAATATTTTCAACTTTCATATCATTTGAATAATATATATAAAATACTATAGAAACTATTGAAATAAAAATTGGTGAAAACCATAAAAATGTTCTTATTTTATTTGCAACTTTAAATAAATTATTGTAACATATTAATTCCTTATCTCTTGATTCAAGAATTTTATTTAAGAAATATGAATCAAAATTATTTTCTTTAATATTTTTAATACAATTTAATGTATTGGTTGTAATTTTCATTCTGTTATCTATACTCTTTTGCTTTTCCATTTGTCTGTTTTTCATTTGATTTTGAAGATAAAAGGTAATAACAAAATTTAAAATTAGAGCAATAAAACCAAAAATAAATGTTTTACCCATATAATTAAATAACATTATACAATATATAGAAATTAAAATTGGGAAACAAATTAAATTAGATAAAGTTGAAATTGACATCATTATTTTTTGAGAATCATTTTGTGTGAAATTAATTAATTTTGCATTATCAATTTTGGAATTTTTGGTTAATTTAAATATTTTTTGAAAAATTAAATATTTTAATTCTGCAGTAATTTGAATTGAAATAATATTATTTTTATATTCTAAATGTTTTTGAAGAAAAATATTTATAAATTGAAATAAAATAAATTTAATAGAAAGAATTAAAATTTTATTAGTTTCATAATTGTTATCTTTTCTAAAATATATTATTATATTTCTGAGTGTTGCAATAATATTTATATTTAAAAAAATAGAAATAAAATTTATTAAAAGAATAAGTAAAAATGCTTTAAAATGTGTTTTAAAAAGTATATATGCAAGATTTTCATTAAAAATATTATCTTTTTTAATATTAAAGGATAAAGTTTTTGAAGAATTTTTTTCAGACAAAATTCCTAAATCTTCTTCATTAATTGGTCTTAAATTTGCCAAATCAACAATCTTTTTAATTTGTTTAAAAAACAATTTTATAATAAAATCCTCATTTAAAAAATCTTTATTTTTAAATGATAATTCTTTATTTTTTTCTTTTTCTTCTTGAACAGAATTTTTAACAATTAATGGCTCATCAATTTTATTCATATTTTATTTAAATATTAAATTCATAAATTTTGAAAATAAATATTTTTAAAAAATTAAAAATATACAATTAAAATATTAAAAAAGATTTTAGAAAATAATATTAAATTTTCTAAAAATTAATTGCATTTCTAATTGAAGAATAAAAAATAAAAAATAATTAAATTTTATTATTTATCATCAATATATAAATGTGTTGACCAAAATATAAAATATAATAAGCTTATATATTGTTATATACTAAGATTTGATTTTTTATTTTTATTTAAAATGTCAGAAGAACAAAGCTTAATCAAAAAATTTGTAGAAGAAAATTGTCTTTTATTAACATTAACCATTCCAAATATTTCAAATAATTCTAATTTTTATCTATCATTTTACAATTTAGTAGATGAAAATATAAAAAAATTATATGATTTCTTTTTTGAAGGAGAAAAAGATCTATTTATATCTCAAGATGATGATGAATTAGAAGATGAAAAATATTTATTTCCAATTGAAGGAATACCTCAAATTTTAATAAAAAAAAGAGATCCAATTGAAAAAGAAATTATAAAACAAATATGTAAAAATATATTTCCAGGAAGACTTTTATTAATAAATGATACAGAAGGAAATTTTTATTTTTCATTTGATTTAGAAAATGTATTAAAAGATGATTCAAAAGATATATGTGGAATATGTTGTTTTGAAGCTACACAAATAAATTTATTGAAAGTAAAACAAATAACATTTATTTTAGATTCAAATGAAGAAGTAAAAGGAAATGAAGTATATGAATCATTAATTAAAGGAAGAATAGAATTAAATGAAGAAATAGATGATGAAAAAATAGGAGAAAAAGAAGAAGAAGAAAAAGAAGATGATGAAGAAATAAAAGAAGAATTGAAAGAAAAAAAAGAAGATTATGACGATGAAATAGAAAGTAATTTAAATAAAAAAAGAAATAGAAATAAAATACCAGATGAAAAAATAAGAGAAACAACAACATCATTTATAGCAAAATTAAGAGAATGTGTAGAATTAGATAAACAAAATAGAAAAATAAACAAACCTTCATTAAATAAATTAAAAATTTTACCAGTAATAAGGAATTTTTTAGCAAATATATATTATCAAAAGGAATTTTTAGCCCAAGATGGATTAGAAATATTACAAGAATGGTTAATTAGAAATCCAGATGGAACTTTTCCACCTTTAAATCAATTAAGATCAATGTTAGATAGTTTAGATAATTTAAATTCTATTCAAACAAGACATTTAAAAAGATGTCAAATTGGAGGTTGTGTAATGGATTTATCAAAAAATACTAATTTTCCAAATGATATTCAAAGAAAAGCTAAAAATTTAGTTGAGAAATGGTTAAGAATTATTTATGGAATTACTATTGATTATGGTGATATTGAAACTGGAAATTTAAAATATTTGGATTTAATTAATAAAGGTAAAGGTGGTTATTATTATGAAGATGAAAGTATTAATGAAGAAAATGAAGATGAAGAAAAGAAAGAAAAGTTTAAAGAGAATCTTGAAATGAAAAATGATATTTTTAAAGAGAATGAAATTTATAATAGGTCTAAAGTTCCTAAAAAAGGTATGTTTGATTTTGTTAAGAAACCTATTTCAAAAATTGATGAAAATAAACTTGATGATAATGTTAAAAATTATAATTATTTTGATTTAAAAAGAAGAAAAAAAAAATAAAACAATAAAAATAAATATTATTAATTTTAAAAATTTATTTTTAAATATATTATTGAAAAATTTTATTTCATTGTTATAAAAAAATGTTTTAATATTTTAATAAAATTAATATTTATTTTATAAAATATTTATTATTATTTCAATTTAATTTATAGAATTATTTGATAATTTTTCCCAATAAATTTTAGAATTCCAAATTAATTATAAAATAAAAAAAATTTGTTAAAATATTATTAAGTATTTCTTTTTAATATTTTTAAATAAAATATAAAATTTATCATTTATAATTTTATGATATATATAAATTCAAAAAATGAACATTATAAAAACTTAAAAAAATTAATAAAATGATATCAATTATAAGTAAATTCATTTAGAATTATATAAAAAATAAATAAATATTATTTTTATAAATCTATCCCCTTTATAAAAATTAAAAAAAGATAAACACTTAAAAAATTTTTCTAATAATAATAATTTTTTATACTTTTATTTAAGGTATCATTTCAGCACCACTTTCACTAACAAAAGAACTCATATTAGGTTCTTTTTCTCCTTTTACAAAAACATAAATAGCAATTCCTCCAATAAATAAAATTACAACTATAATAATTAAAATAATCCAAAAAGCATTTGAACCGTCAGAATTAGAAGGATTAACAGGAGAAGGAGGATTAACAGGAGAAGGAGGAATATCATCAGTAAAATTAAGTATTACATTTCCATATCCTTTACTTTCAATTTTAATTATATCAATAAATGAATAATTAAGATATATACCATTTTCAATTTTTTCTTCTTCATATAATGAATTTATATCTCCTTTTCCTATAATACTACAAGTAATATTATCATTTTTTGTTATTACTAAATAACTTTCATATTGCATTGATGAATATAATCCTATAAAATATTTTGTTCCTGTTCCATTAAATGTAAAATTTATTTGTTGTTTAAATGGTCTTTCATTATATAATTTATATTCTCCATTAATTTCAGTATAAGCAAATTGAGGATTTTCAATAAAATTAAATCTAAATGTTGTAATTGATGAATAATTTGTT
>JAJMZS010003062.1:0-52682 GCA_023807205.1 Isotricha prostoma
CATATATTCAATCTTATATATATTAAATTATATATTCTTTAAAAAATAAAATTTTATATATTTTATAAAATATTATCATTTTATAATATTTTTTTAATCTATTTATATATAAAAAATTACTTTAAACAAATTATATTTTTATAAAATTATCAAAGATTAGATATTATTAAAAATGTTATATATATCTTCTATATTTTTTATTAAAATTTAAAAATAAAATAATAAATTCAAAATCAATTAAAAAAATAAAAAAATAAATGTTTTCAATAATAATAACATTAATCATAATATCTTTTTCAAAAAATAAAAACATAACAAAACCTCTTTACAAAGATTATAAAAAATTACTAGATATCTTATTAGAAAATGGTGCAAAACCAATAACAGCAAGTGCAATATTATCAATAATAGAATACGAAACAAATTTTAATACATTATTAATTCCAGAATCACATTTAAAAAAAATAAACAAAATGACTCCTGAAGAATATGTTATTAAAACAGAAAATAATGAATATAAAAATTTTATAAATGATAAAATTCCTTTTGGTTTAGGTCAATGGAATTATCCTTTAACAAAAGAGTTTTTATTAAATTATTGTAAAAGAAAAAAATTATCAATTAAATCAATTGAATGTCAAATTGGTTTTTTAGTTTATAGATATTATGGTGCTAAAGAAAATTTTTGGAGAGATGTTTTATATGAAATGAATCATCCTGGTTTTGAAAAAAATATTAGAGGAGTTGTTAGAACTGTTTATGGTATTTTATTTCCTAATATTGAAAAAAATACTAATTGGACTTTAATTGATATTTTGACTAATAGAACTAATGATTATTGTGTTAATAGTCAAAAAAATTGTAGTGTGGAAATTTCTTAATTAAATTTTTGTTTTAATTGAATTTTTTTTTATATTTAAATTTTTTTTAATTTTTTTTAACAATCTAATTATTAATTAAACATTTTTTTGTTAAATATTTTAAAAATTTTTTTTAGAAACTAAAAATTAATCTAATCTTTTTTTACTCTTATTTTTATTATATTTATTTTTTTTTCTATTCCTTCTCATTATTTTTCTTTCATTTCTTTTTTTTTCTTTTATTTATTTAAAAATTTTTAAATATAAAAATGTATAATATTATATATTATTTACAAAATTTGTTATAAAAATTTTTTTTAAAAATTATAATTAAATTTATTATATTTATATTGTTTATAAATTAATAATGAATTTCCTTTATTTAATTATAGTTGAATTTTCTAAAAAATTCAATAATTTTAATAATTTGTTTTAGTTTTATAATATTATATTGTGATTTTTTTGATTCCTCAATTATCAATTGGATAAAATTATGTTTTTTTGGGTCATTTTGAACATACCTTTTTAATTGTTCAATTGCTAAAAAAATGGAGATTAATTTATTTAAATAATCAATTAACCATAAATTTAAATTCTCGAATAATTGATTAAATTTAATTTCTTTATGAAATTTCAAAAAATTGAGGATTTTATTTAATTGATCAATAATAATTCTTTTATTATTTTCTATAATATAAATATCATTTATTGTAATTAAATTAGTTATATAATTTTGATTATTATTATTTTTTTCAAATTTATTGTAATTTTCAAGATAAATATTATTATTTTCATTAGTTTCATTATTATTGCTTTTATTTTCATCAACAATTTTAAATGTATCAAGATCAATTTTTAAAGTATTTCCAGATAATTTTTGTGATTCTTTATTTATTTGAAATTGATTTTGATTAAAATTATTTACTATTTTCTTAAATATGCTTTTAATTATATCTACTATTTCATTTGTATTTGCAATTTTAATTAAACAACTTTTACATATTATAACTCCCTTAACAATTTGATTTTGAGCATATTTTAAATGCATTAAACAATCAGCAATTTTTTGTAAATATTCTTCTTTACTTTTTCTTATTTGAAAATGGGGGAAATTTATTAATAAATAAATAATAAATTCAGTCATTTGTCTTTCACTTGAAAATAATGAAATTTCATCTGCAGTTTCAATTAATAAATTACATAAATGACATTCTGAATTATTATTTAATTTATTATATTTTATACATTTTTTATAAGTTTCATTAAATTTATCTTTCAAAATGTGACAAATATTCTCAATTTGAGTAAATGAAACAGGATTTTGAAAGATTTTAAAAATATCTTCAACTTTATTTACTTTAAAATATAAATTTTTATTATTTAAAGAATCACATTTGTTTTGTACATAATTGATGTCATCAAAATTATTTTCAATTATATTGATTTTTTTCTTTTTTTTTTGATAATTTGTTGTCTTTTTTTTTTCATTTATTTCAGATGAAAAGGTTTGCAATGAATCAAAATCCAATATATCAATTGTATTAGAAGTTTTTTGTTGAGAATAATTAAGATTTTTTTCATATTCATTTTTACAATTTTGACATTTACATTTTTTTTTACATTTATAACATTTCCAACTAAAATATTGAAATCAAAATAATATTTTACTTTCTTTTTTCATCTTTTTCTATTGATATATTAAAATTACTTAAACCCTATAAATTCATTTAATTAAAAGTATAAACTTACATAACATCTCTTTAAACATCTAATACAATAACTTTCCCTACAATTAGGATTACAGCATGTCATCATTTTATTAATTTGTTTCACTTCTTTACACATATGACAATTTATATAATCTATATTCAAAAAATTTGGCTTTTTTTTTCTTAATAAATAACTTTTTCCTTCTTGATTACTATTTTCAGATTTTTTATTTTTATTTTTTTCATTAATTTCTGAAACCCTTTCAGAAATTTTAAAGTCATTTTCAATCGGAATATTAATTATAATGTTTGAAGGATACAATTTTTGATTATCGTCAAATTTTTCCTTTTGTTTTTTTAAATTAGAATATTCATTCCTTAAAGTTAAAAAAATTTCTTACAAATTATTGCTTAAAACAACTTCACCTGCATCATCAATTTTTTTTAAAGTATTTATATTATCATCTAAAGAATTGAAACTAATATTTGATTTGTGAATATTTTTCTCCTATCAAATATGATTTTTAAAATTATACTTTTGTAAAATTGTGTATAGAATTTAAATTTGTTGTTTTTATAGTAGAATTATTCATTTTACTTTTAAAGAAATTTATTAATTTTATGATTTTTGGATACAGGGATTAAAGGTAATTATAATATGTTAAATATTAAAAAATATTTAGTATAAGATTTTGATATAATGTATAAATTTAATTAATTGCTTTAACAGATAATGTAATTTATTGTTAATTAATTTTTCAAAATATGAAATGGTTTTAATTTGGAAAAATAAAAAGATAAATGATTATTTTATGATTCAAATTTTTATTGAATATTTTAAAGAAGTAAAATTTACAACTATAAGATAGATAAAGTAATATTATAGATAAAAATTTAATTTCACGTTAAAAAAGAATAACATAAAATAAAAATATAAATTAATGCATTAAATTAAATTAAAATAAATGAATAATCCTAATTTAAATAGAAGCTAGTAAAAATTATAAATATAATTAAAATTTAAAATTTTAGTGTTGCAAATAATTCAAATCAAACTAATTTAAATAGAAGTTCAAATTTAACATCAACAATACTTGAAAATCAATTAAATAATTATAAAAATGAATATAATAAATTATTAAATAATAGAATTATAACTACTAATCAATTATTAATTAATTCATTTTCAAATCTCCAAAATAATCAAAACAAAAATTTAATCTATCCAAATCAATTTCCTTTAATTAAATCAGTAAATTTACCAAAAATTCAATTAGGAAGAAATGTCCAAATTCCTTTAAACAATAATAATAACTGTAATAATTGTAATAATTGTAATTCACTAAATTTAGAAAATTTATTGAATATATATAATCAACTTCCCTTAAAAGAAGAAAGTGAGGATAAACCTAAATATTTAGTACTTCCTCCAAAAGTTGAATCTAGTTCTTTAAATCCTCCTAATGTTATAATGCCTTATAGAAAACATTCAAAAATTAAAGTAATAATGGATGATTATGATTATATTCCTCCTCCAATTGAAATGCCATTTCCAGAAAATGATGATTTTCTTGAAAGAAAAAAATTCCCTCAAAGAAATAATAATTCATCGATTAAACCAAAAATATCAAAAGAAGAAAAAAAAAATAAAAAAAAAAGTTTTAGTTATTATAGTGATGATGATAGAAATTGGTGGAAATTAGCAGTTAATTTTATAGATTTATTTGTATTTTTTAAAACTGCAGTTAAATATATTCAATTTTCTAGAATTAGAAATAAAAAAATAAAAGATAGAGATGAAAATATTGGAAAAGAAATTAATACTTTAAAAAATTGGATTATTTCAATTGAAAAACCATTTTTTGAAGAATTTAAAATATTTAAAGACTTAAGTCAAGTTTTAAATTCAAATTCAAAAATAAAAATTTCAAAAGAAAATAAAAAAATAAAAGGAATTATAAAAAAATTTCAAGAAAATTTATTATCAAAAACAAAAAAATTAAAAGATGAAATAATAGAAAAAATTCTTTATAATTTTATAAAAGAAAGAGGATATTTTCCTCATTCATTCTTAACAACAAATCAAGTTTATAGAATTGATTTTCATTTTTATGGTGGAACAAGAATGATAAATGATTATGAAGCATCAATGATATTATCATATTTATTAATAAATGGAATAGTAGTTCAACAAATATTATTAAATATAGGAAAAAATTTTGATGAATATAAAGGAATAAAAGATATTTCAACAATAGCAAAATATGTAGGTTCAATTATTCATTATTTAACAAGAGAAACATTTATAGATAAACCAAAAATGCATAAAAATTTTTTGAGTGTTTTAAATTATTATAGAAATTATAATACAATAAATGAAGAATTAGAAGCTTGTAAAGATATTAATGGAAGAGATATGAAATATTTAGAAAAAGATCAATTTACAAAATATTTAATTCCTTTTGAAGAAGTTCAAGAATTTTGGGAATTAAATAAAGAATTTGTTCAAAATTATAAAAATTCTGTATATATATGGGCAGTTTATTTAGCTAGATGGATTAAAGGAAGATTTTATAAATATGATCTTGATTTAATACATAGAAAAAGGAATAAAAAACCTAAAATTAAAACAATGAAAAATTAAAAATTATTTATATATATATATATTGGTAAATATATATTTTTAATATTATTATTTTTTTTTATATATATTTAATTATAATTTTAAATATATAAATTTAAAATAGAAAAATTTTCGAATAAAAAAAAATGAGTTCTTTTAATTTAGAAAAAGAAATTGAATGTAAATGTGGTGAAATAATGGAAGAAAGTAATTTTAGTATTCATTTTAAAAAATGTCCAGAGTTTAAAAAATATTATAGAAAATTTGATGAAAGTTTTTCTCTTCTATTAAAAAATTTTTCTGAACCAAAAGAAAATTTATTAGTTATTAGATTTCTTTTAAAACAATATATAATAGTTTTAGGAAAAAAAATAAAAGGACATTTTATAGAAATAACAGATGCATTAAGTAAAGCTTCAAAAAATAAAGAAAATAAAAAAAGAAATTCTGCTGATGATCATCAAATAGAAAATTCATTAAAAAATAGAAAAGATAATGAAGAAAACAAAAAAAAAGACAATAATGATTTAAAAGAAAATGAAAATTTAATAAATGATAATGACTATGCAAGACCATTTACAATAGAAGCAAATCAAGTAAAAAAAAATAAAAGTAATAAATTAAATAATAAAGGTGATACATGTATGATATGTGGTGATGTTAATATATTATATTTAGAATGTTTTCATTGTATTTGTAAAAAATGTTTTTTAAAACTTGCAGATGAAGATTTACCAAATATGTTTTGTCAAAATTGTAAAAAAGAAAATAAAAAAGATATTTTAGTTTCTGAAAAAGATAAAAAAGATATTTTAGGTGATAAAAAATATGATGATATTTATAATAAATTTAATTTATTATTATATGGAACAATTGTAGAATGTCCAAAATGTCATGAAAAAAATTCTTTTGAAAAAGGTGATGTAGATTATAATATAAAAGATGAAAATAATAAAAAATTATCAAAACAAGCATGTGAAGATTATGCAAATAATAGATGTAGATGTCCAAATTGTCAAACTGTATTTTGTATAAGTTGTAATTTAGTACCTTATCATTTAGGAAAAACATGTAAAGAATATAAAGATTTTATTAATAGTAAAAAATGTAGATATGATAATACAGTAATAACATCAAAAACTAAAAGTCAAAATGGTGATATTTGTTCTAATAAAGAATGTCTTGAAAAATATAAAATATCATGTAAAAAAAAATTAAGTTGTGGACACATTTGTTGGGGATGTAAATATGAAAAAAAATGTCCACCATGTTTAGATAATAAATGTAAAGGATATAAAAATTATTTTGATCAAGATATAGATTCATATTGTAATATATGTTTTATAGAAGGATTAGGAAATGCTCCTGTAGTATTATTTTCATGTAATCATTATATTCATTTTAAATGTATAGAAATGAGATTAAAAAAAAAATGGAATGGACCAAAAATAACATTTAATCATTGTTTATGTCCTTTATGTAATAAATGGTTAAATTGTCCAAATGTTCCAGAAATACAAGAATTAATAGATTGGAATAAAAAATTATATGATAAAATATCAAAAATGGCATTAGAAAGATTAAAATTTGAAGGTTTAGATAAAGATAAAAAATTAACTGATCCAAATTCAAAATGGTATAATAATACATTACAATATGCATTAAATCGTTTATCATATTATTTATGTTATCAATGTAAAGAACCATATTTTGCAGGATTAAGAGAATGTGGTGATGGACCTTTAATTAATAATAATGATCCTAATAAAGATTATGATCCTAAAGATTGTATTTGTGGTAAACATGCTAATATTTATGGAGTTGCTGGTGTTAGTGATTGTAAAATTCATGGGAAAGAATTTATTGAATATAAATGTAGATTTTGTTGTAAAATTGCTTCTTGGTTTTGTTGGGGAACTACACATTTTTGTGATGAATGTCATAGTCGACAATGTAAAGGAGATTATGTTAGTAAATATCCTAAAGAAGCTTTACCTATTTGTGATCCTGCTACTTGTGAAGTTAAAGTTAAACATCCTCCTAATGGAGAAGAATTTGCTTTAGGTTGTAGAGTTTGTAGAATTGAAAATGGGAATATTAAAAGTTTTTAATTATTTTTATATATTTTTTTTTATGGAATATTAATGTTATTTATTATTATTATAAATGTCTAAATATTTTTTTAGTTTATATCAATTATTTGATGAAAATGATAAAGAAAAAATATCAATTTCTGAAGATAATGAATTAAAAGATAATGAAATGGAATATTTTATTAGATTAAAAGAAGATAAAGAAGTTAAAATATTTTTTATTATTTTATTATTTTTCATTTCAATTAGTCCATTTTTATTTATTTATATACAAATTATTCCGGGAATAATTAGTGGTATTATTATATGGCCTTTTTATTTTTTATTGTGGTTTATATATAAAAATTTCAGTCCAAAAAAAATAAAATTAACAAAATTAGAGAATAAAATAAAAATTGAATATGTCAATAGTTATAATAAAAGTTATTTATTTTCAAAATGTTTATTAAATAATTATAATAATGTTCATTTTAAATTTTATAGAAATGAAATTGATTTAAATTTATTGTTAATGTATGATTATAAAGATATTGATTTAGATTTTAATAATATAAAAGATTATCCATTAAAATTATGGGAATCTTTTTTTCCTATTGATGATATATATAACGAGGAAAATATTGAAAAAAAGGTAAATCAATTTATTTTTAATTCATCTAAAAAATTAGTAAAATCTTCTCTTTCAAAGTATGAATTAATAGAAATAAATCCATTGTTCATAACTTTTTTTTTAAAATCACCTTTAGAAGAAAATTATTATACATTAAGTTTATTTTTAATAGTTCCTTTAATATGTTGTTTTTATATCAAGAAATTTAAATTATTTGTTATATCTATTATTATTGGTTTATTTATCTTTATAATAAATTATGGAAATAAAGATATATATAGAATTGATTTTATTTTATCTAAAGATAAAAAACGTATTTTTATAGGATTAACAAGATTTATGAACAATAGTTATAATAATACTTTTTTATTTGAAAAAGATATAATTGATAAATTTGATTTAATTAAAATCCAAGATAATTATCAATTAAAAATAATGTTTAAAGGAAAAAAGAAAGATGAAATAATATATAATTTTAATAAATTAGATAATGAAAATAAAAAAAAAATAATATTAAAAATAGAAGAATTAAATAAGAATATTTTAGGATAAAAAAATAAAAAATTATTTGTATAAAAATAGGAAAAAAATTGGATGAAAAAATGAATGAAAAAAAAGAAAAAATAATGATAAAAAAAAGTGAGAAAAAAAAGAAAAGATATAATGGAATAGAAAAATTAAGTTTTGATTTTTTTAATACTTTTAGCTTTTGTTTTTCTTAATTATTTTTAAATATTTAAACATTTTTGGCAAATAATTCATAAATTTTAACTTTTTTTTACAAATTTTGTATTATTTTAAACTTTTTTAATTATTTTCATTTAAATTTTTTTTCTATTTTTTACAATGTTTTTTGTTAATTGTTTTAAAATATATTTTAAAACTATTTTTTGAAAAGTATTTTTTGAAAATATTTTGTTTCTTAATACTTTTGTTTTTCTTAATTATTTTTTAACTTTTATTTAAACATTTTTCACAAATAATTTATAAAATTTTAACTTTTTTTTTTCAAATTTTGTATTATTTTAAACTTTTTAAATTAGTAAATATATTAAAATATCTATATAATAATGATTTGAATTAAAATTAATATATAAGTTAATTCAATTTAAAAGTTTTAGAATTTAAAAATTAAAAATTGTATTTTGATTTAATATTTATATTATTCATTTGTATATTTCTTTATAAGTATAAATTTTATATTAAACCAATTATTTATTGATTAAATTTTAATGTTTTTAAAATTAACATATTTAAAAAATTAAAAAAAAAGCAAAAAAATATTTATATATATTAATTTATTTCATTTTGTAAACTAAATCTTAAGAAATATGTTGCAGTGGCATGATTTAATTCATTTTTTTCAAGAGATTTAATAATATAATCTCTTTTATAACCAAAATTTTCTACATATTTTAAAACATATTCTTCAATTTTTAAATGGTTTTTTTTAAAAGAGATAAACTCATTTGTATTCTTATTTTCAATTTTTTTTTCTTCTATATTATCATCAATTATTTTATTAGGACTTTTTTCAATTTCATTATTATTATTGTCTTTATTATTTTCATTATTCTTATTAATTTCTTCATTAAAATCGTCATTAAATGAAATCATAATTCTATTATTTCCTTTTCTCATTTTTTTATTAATAATAAATCCTTGATCAACATCTTCATTATTTTTAATTTCATAATTAATATTTAATTCATTAACTTTAGGAATAAATCTCATAATATTATCTTCTATTCTTAAATCTTCAAAATAAATTTCTTCATTTTGATTTATAACAGAATTATAAGGAGTAATAATAAAACTTGTAGTATTAATATTTTTATTTTCATCTTCTAAATCACTTTCCATATTTTTATAAGTAAAATTTTCTACTAAATCTTCTTTTCTTTCTTTTCTATAATCAATATATAATTTCCTATATATAACTTTTTCAGCATTAGTAAATAAACAAATATCACCATTAATACCATCTTTAAACCATTTATGTTCTAAAATTTCATTTAATTTAATTCTTTTATCAGGATTTACTTCTAATAATTTATAAAGTAAATCTTCACATTCATTAGAAATAAAATTTAATTTAGGAAATTTACCATTTAAAATACATTTATGTAATTCATAATCATTATTACCTCTAAATGGTACAACTCCGCTTAACATAGTATATAAAACAACACCAGAAGACCAAATATCAGTTTTAAAAGGATCATAATTAATATTAGATAATATTTCAGGTGCTATAAATGCAGGAGTACCACATGAATCTTTAATATATTGATTATTTTTTACTTCTTTTCCAACTCCAAAATCACATATTTTTATTATATTATTTAAATCAATTAATATATTATCTGGTTTTATATCTCTATGAATTATATTTTGGGATTGAATATAAATTATTGCTTCTATTAATTGTTTGAATATAAATTTTGAATAATTTTCTGGTAATTTTGTCATTTTATTTATTATATTTAATAAATTTCCTCCTGGAATATTTTCCATTATTATACATAAATGTGTTTCTGTTTCTATTGTTTCTAATATATTTATTATGTTTTTATGTCCTCTTAATTTTTTCATTAAATTTATTTCATAGAATATTCTATTTTTAGGAAATTTTTTTTTGGATTTATTAAAAGATTTAATTGCTACTATATGACCACTTAATATATGTAATGCTAAATTTACTTTTCCAAATGCACCATGTCCTATTCTTCTTCCTATTTTATAAAAGTTTAATGTTGTTTTTGGATATTCTTTATAATTAGTTTTTGATCCATAATTTTTAATATATTCTTGTAACTTTTTACTTTCATTTTTATAATAATTAAAATCTTTTAATGATGATATTGAAGATGTAGAAAGATTAATTTCTTTTGAATTTGATTTATATTTATTTAATGATATTTTTGTTTTTGATTTTGATTCACTTTTAGTTAAAAAAGAATTGGTTGAGTTTTTTAAAGAAATTGGATTTATATTTTGATTTTTTTTTGTTGAAATATTTTGAACATATTTTTTAGAATTAGTTTGATTTAATTTATTTATTATTTTTGTATTATTATTAGTTAATCCTTTTGTATTATTTATACTAGACTTCTTTGAATGAAGTGTATTACTTTTTTCTTCACTATTACTTCTTATTTTTGTTAAATTACTTTCTTTTGATTTTGATGATGTTTTTTTTATTTTATTTTTCCCTGAAATATTAGTTAAAGTCAATGGAAATAAATTATATACAATATTTAAATTTATATTTCCATAATAACAATTGTTAATAATTTTTTTGTAAGTAATTGATTTTTCATCTATTACTTCAGTAATATTTTCTGATATTAATTTAGAATTATTTTTATTTGAATTTGTATCTAAAGTTAATTTATTATATGCATATGATTTTGATAAATTTGTATTATGATTTGTTAATTTTTTTTGAGTGTTAATATTTGTATTATTTGGATTTGTTTGAGTTGTTAAATTTGAATTTACAGAATATTTAGATAATAAACTTTTAAAATTACTACTATTATTATTATGAATTATAATATTTTTAATTTTTGATGTTTTTTTAGCTTTTGAATTTGAATCTAAAGTTTCTTTACTTACTTTATTTTTATTTAAAGTACATTTTTTATCTAATGAATTTTTTTTTGAATGTTTTACTGTACAAAAAGTTGTTTTATATGTTTGTAAATTAATTTTTTTTAATACATTATTAATATATTTTGTTCCTAATTGAGAATTTTTTGATGATGATAATAAAGAAGAACTTTCATTATTCGTATGAACAAAATTATTATTTAAATTAGAATATTTTTTTAAATTTATACTTTTAATTTGATTTATATTATGATTTTTAATTTCTTTATCATCTTTATTATTTGAAATTGAATGTTGAGTTGAATTAGGAGAAGAAAAAAAATTTCCTCTAACTTTATTATGATTTACTTTTTGCTTTGTTTTTTTATTTTGACTGTTTACTCTTGTCTTATTTTTTTCTTTCGACTCAATTTTTTTTTCTTTAGAATCAAAATGTTTTGAATTAAGATTAATAATTAATTTTAGAGTATTGTTTGAATTATGACTATCAAAAAAATTTTTATTATTTTTATTGTTATGTAAGGATAATGGACTTTGTTTAGTTGTTCTAGCTCTATTCTTATTTGTATTATTTAAATTATTTTTTGAATTTTTTGAACTTGAATTAAAAATTGAATTCTTGCTCAAATTGTTCCTTGTTTGTTTTACTATAGGACAATTTGAACTTTTCATATTTATTTAATTAAATTTGATATTTTTTAAATTATTTTAAAAGCATTATTTAGTTAAAAATTAAATATTAAAATATGAATCCTCAAAAAAAAATTTTAAGAATGATAACAAGACCAATAAATTATTTATTTGATTTATATCAAGCAAAAACTAAAATTCAAATTTGGATTTTTGATAATAAAGATATATTATTTGAAGGAAAAATTCTTGGTTTTGATGAATATATGAATATGGTATTAGATGAATGTGAAGAAGTAAATGATAAAAAAAAAACAAGAAATTATTTAGGAAGATTAATGTTAAAAGGAGATAATATAACATTAGTTAGAGCAATATCATAAAAAAATAAATTAATTATTATTATTTAAATTATTGGTCAATTTCTTTTTTATTTTCTAAATACATTTTTCTTTTTTTTTTCTCTCTTGGACTACTATCACCAACAATTAATTTAACAAATAACATTCCAATTGCAAAAATTATTCTAATCCAATAAAAAACCATTGATAATATCATAAAATATAAAGTAAATGCTTGATATTTATTATTTTCAATGTCTGAATATAATTTAAGAGTTGCACTAAAAAAAAAAATTGAATCAAAAAGTTGTCTTATTATTTCAAACCAATCAATTAAAAAATCAGTTGGAAAAAAAATTATCCAAGGAGAAAGTAATTGTTCAATTCCTTTTTGTTCCCATAAAAAAATAGAATGAAGATTATTTTCATATAAGAATGTTAATGGAAATTGAAAATATAATTCAATTAATAATAATATTGTAACATAAATTTTTTGAACCCAATTTTTTTGAATTAAAATTATCATATGTCCTTTTTTAATAATATGAACTAAAGGTAATAAAAATATTATAAGCCATCCTACTGTTTTAGTTCCTTTATTAAGTCCTTTTGCTTTTATGTCTACAATTTCGTTTTTTTTTGTTTTTACAAATCTTGTTAATAAAAAAATACTAAAAAATGTACTTGCTGGTTTTATTATATGAACAATAATTCCAAAAATAATAAATAATATAAATAAAAAAATATATAATAATGGAAATTCTGTTATTGTGTTTGTAGTTTGAATAAATCCTTTATATTTATCTTTTTTTTCATTTGAATTTTCTCCATTTTTAAATTCAGAATCATTATTCATTATTTGATTCGTTGAAGCACTTTTTTCTTTATTTATTAATTTATTATTTGGTTCTGGCTTTTCTTTTAATGTAACTTCTTCTTTTTGTTTATCTAAATTAGACATTTAAATATTTTATTATATTTATATAATTTTTTTTAATTATTTAAAATTTATAATTTTTAATTTTGAGATTTATTCTTTATTTTATTTAAATATGAATTTTGAGAATGTAAATTTAATAATCTTTGAGAATAAGGAATAAACTTTTTCTTTTTATTATCTTTTTTTTCATTATCTCTTTTTTTATTTAAATCAATTATATTTTGTAAAATTTTATTATCTTCTTTTATTGTTTTGATAAAATCTTTTTTAAAATCACTACTTCTTTCATGAATTATTTTTTTATATTTTTTTTCATAAGAAGCTTTTAAATCTAATAATTCATTACTTAAAATATTATTTTCTTTTTCTGGAGAAATTACAGAATGAGTTTTATAACTGATTTTTTCATTTTTTTGATTATTTTTATTTCCAGCATCTTTAGAAAACACTTTTTTAATAATTTTATTTTCTTTTTCAAAAGGAATATTTGGTTTTTTAATTTTTTGAGAAAGAATATATTTTTTTGCAATAAATTTTTCTATTTCTTCATCTTCTTTTTTAATGATATTTTTCAATACTTCTTTATGATTATTATAATTATCAAAATCCATATTTTCATGAAGAGAATTATTCAAAGACAAATAAGAAGAATTATTAATTGATTCATTTGATTTTTTTGATTCAATTTCATCTTCACATTCAGCTTCTTTTTCAATATAATTATTAAGATTAAAGATTTTTTTCATTTTAAATTTAAAAATTATAAAAAAATATAAAATTAAATATATATTTTCAAAATAATAATCATTTAAAATAAATTTTTATGATTGAAGAAATTTTTAATGAAAATGAAGATGTTGAAGCATATGCAAAATTACAAGGAATAGGAATTAAATTATTTATAACTAAAAAAACAGTAATAATAGGAAGAGAACCAGGAGAAGAAACAGAATTTGAACAAAAATTAACTTTAACTGGTTCACAGAAAATTTCAAGACAACATATGAAAATTTTTTGGGATGGAATTGATCATTGTTGGAAAATTAAAAGTTTATCAAAAAATAAAATTTATGTTAATAAAGAATTAATTACTAAAGATGATGAGGCAAGAAAATTAGAAGATTGTGCTGCATTAAGATTTGATAAATTTTTAGTATATTTTTTTCCTGCAATATAATTTTAATAAATTTATTATTTATTTTATAAAAAATGAATATTAAAAAAGATTTTTATCCTTTTTCCTTTATCAAAGTTTTCATTTTACAATTTTTCATGATTCATTTTTCTTTAACTATAGATTTATATTCATCTTGCGATGAAAACCAATATTATAGCCTTACAAATTTTACTTGTTTGAATTGTCCAGATAATTCAATTTCAGATTCATTAAAATTTACATGTCATTGTAATAATATGAGTGAATATTTTAATTCAACAACTGTAAGTTGTAAAACCTGTGAGGAAAATTTTGGTTTAAATTCAGAAAAAAATGATTGTATAAATTGCTCTAATATAAATAGTACTAATGAGGAAAACTATGATAAAGAAAATTATAGATGTCAATGTGGAAATTCAAGTGTTTTATTTTATAAGAATAATTCATATAACTGTAAAAATGATTCATTGAATTATAATGATAAAAAATATCCAAATTTTAATCATTCATTGGTTAATGTATATGAAAATGATACAGATAATGTTTGCATAGGAATAGGATATTATTATAATTCAACGAATAATCGATGTGAATGCATAAATAACACTTATGACCTTATAACATATAAAGTTAATTCATCTTTTTCAATTAATATTTGTGTTCCCAATATAACTAAAAGTAATTCTACAAGAAGAAGGATGCAATCTACTTCTACTTCTACTTCTCCTATATTATTTGGTGAAAATGGTGCCACAAAAACAATTACTATTGAACAATCAACACTATCAGAACTTATTCAAAATAATTATACTAAATGTATATCAACACTATCATATCCTTACAGTCCAGAGTATTATTCATGTAATATGTTAGCCAATTTATGTGTTTTAACATTATATTCTCAATGCGATCAATATAATGAATTTTGGAATAGTGCAGAAAATATAGAAGAGTAAAATATATTTATTATTTTTTTAGTTCTGAGAATAAAGGTAGGGCAAAAAATGCTCCTTGGTTATTTTATAAAGAACCACCTCTTGAAATTACTGAAAATGCTACTAGAATTCCTTTTAATGTGTCCTTCCACAACGATAAAGTTTTCGTGAGTAAATTACAATTTTATGTCATAATGTAAAATAAATAAATATAAATAATTAGTTACAATATTAATGGTGAGATATTGGAAATAAGAGAACTAAAAGGAGATTTAATTTTATGTACAACAACCTATGATGATACAAAAGATTTTAAAAGTTTTGGAGCATCAATTAAGAAAGAATGTAATATTGATTTAAATCAATATACAAAAGATAATAAAACAATGTATTTTTATGAATTATATTTAAAAAATGGTAATGAGAATGAATATTATGATGTTCCAGTATATATATCAAATATTAATATAAGAGAAATTCAAAATAATTTGTATAAAGAAGATAATGCAAATAATAGACAACAAAGACAGTATGTAAGAAGATTTTTCATCTTTAATAATTTATTAAACGATAGAAGAATTATTTATGCAAATAAAATCACTTTTAGAACTAGATTACAAAATCTAAATGATGAAAGTCGAATTTATCAACCTTTTTTAGAAATAGAGTATGACGAAGGTGATCTAAACACTAATACAGAAATAAACTACCAAGGTCATAAAGTCTCATTTAGAACAGATTATTATATGGATATTGAAAAAAGAATAATGAAATGGGTAATTGCAACTTTTGTTATAGTTACAGTTGCATCATTTATATTTACAATAACAAGAATGTACATTTGGACAAAATTAAATCCTTCACCTCTTTCACCTGATAATTATTTAACTTGGGCACTTGGAACAGGATTAATGAAATTATTTAAATATTGGGGTCTATTCATGTTTTTTTGGGTTTGGGGTTTAACAGCATATTTTTATATTTTTTTTAAAATACAATATCGTCCTTATATAATGTTTCCAACAATTGATGTTAAATATAGAAAATATTATTATAGATTTTGTGTTATTTGGGGATTAGCTTGTGCATCTTATCAAATTTATATGTTTTATAGAATATATCAACAAATTGATTATGATATCTTCTTTGTTGATTGGGAACATGATAAAGATTTATTAATTAATAATTTAAATGATATAAGAAGTCAAAAATATAGAGGTGCTTGGAGAGGTCTACATATTGCAAATCAATTTAATATTCTTCAAAAACAAAGAACTATTTCAATTCCTTTTTGTTTTTGTTGGTTAATTATGCTTTGGTATTATCATAAAACAAAATGGGCAAATTATGCACATAGAGTTCCAAATGTTAATTTTGTTGAAAATTCACCAGAAAGTAAAATATTACGTCATTTTATTGGAACTTTTGTATTATTTATTTCTGGAATTACTCAATATTATCTAAGAAGAATATTACAATTTCAATTTCCTATGAAAAAAATGGAATTTTTAGATTTATGTTCAGTTGCAAATATATCAGTATTTATTTTAGAAGATTCATTACATGGATATTATATTCATGGTCAAAGTCCTCTTGGAAAAGCTGATACAAATTTAGCTGAATTAGTAAAATTTTTAGAAGAAGAAGGAAAAGGAAAAATAAGAGGTAGAGGATTAACAGAAGATGAAAATGATGATTTACAATCATATGAAATTTATCTTTCTTATAATATGAGATGTATATATGATCATTTATATTATATGCAAACTCAAAGTGAAATAACATTAGCTGATAATGCTGATAAATTACATAATCAATCAAGATTACCAAATTTTTTCAAATATGTTCCTAATTCTTTAAATATTCAAAATATTTATGTATTAAGTAATTATATGAATAATCAACTAAAAGCAAAAATTGAACAAGTTGCTTCTCAAAGTAAAATTTTTATTAGAGAAAAAACTAAAATTGAAAGATTTTTAGAATTTCCTCCTTCAATTGATTTAACTGGTAATGAAGCAAAAGAATTAGTTTTTTATAAAGACCCTGGTGTTAATTTTGATAATGTTCTTTTTATGGGAATGGAAATTGAATGGTTAATTTCTGTTATTTATTGGTGGCAAATGTGGACTATTACTTTAGAAAGATATGGTGGTGGTGCACAGAGTTTTGCTCTTTCTATTTTTTTAACATATGTTTGTGAAAAAATATTATTTAAAATAAGAATATTCTTTGGAGAAAAGAATGTTGCTAAGAAAGCAGTAATTGATAATAGATTTTTATAAAAATATTTTTCTTTTTTTTAAATTTTTAAATTTTTGATTAAATTTTAATATTTAAAAATATTTAAATTAGTCAAATATCTATTTTCAAATAAATTTAAATTTTAAATTTTAATATTATTTATTTAAAATAAATAATATTAATTTTTTTCCCCCTTTAAAAAAATCCTCAATTTTCTAGAATAAAAAACCACTTTAAAAATAAAATACCATTTTAAAAAAAAAATGTCACTTTTAATAGATGAATTTGGTCGTCCAATAATCCTTTTTGATGCAAACTCAACAAAACAAAGAGTAAAAGGAGTAGAAGCATATCGTTCAAATATCTTAGCAGCACGTGGAATAGCAACAACATTAAAAACATCAATGGGTCCAAAAGGAATGGATAAAATGTTAATATCATGTGATGGTGATGTGACAGTAACAAATGATGGAGCAACAATTCTTCAACAAATGTCAATAGAACATCCAGTAGCAAAATTATTAGTTGAACTATCTAAATCTCAAGATAATGAAATTGGAGATGGAACTACTGGTGTTGTAGTATTAGCTGGTGCACTTTTAGAACAAGCACAAAAACTTTTAGATAAAGGATTACATCCACTTCAAATTATTGAAGGTTTTGATAAAGGATGTGAATATGCTATTAAATTTTTAGAAGAAATACAATCTACTATTAATAAAGATAAAGATGCTGAAAAAGAAGGATTAATTAAAGCAGCTACTACTGCTTTATGTTCTAAAGTTGTTTCTAAACATCAAAAAAAATTTGCTGAACTTGCTGTTAAAGCTGTTACAACTGTTGCTGATATGGAAAGAAAAGATGTTAATTTAGATATGATTAAAATTGAAGGTAAAGTTGGTGGATCACTTGAAGATACTATTCTTGTTGATGGAATTGTTTTAGATAAAGAAATGAGTCATCCACAAATGAAAAAAGAAATAAAAGATCCTAAAATTTGTATATTAAATTGTCCATTTGAACCACCTAAACCAAAAACAAAATATAATGTTGATATAAAAAGTGCAGAAGCATATAAACAATTATATGAAGAAGAACAATCATACTTTAAAAACATGGTAAAAGCAGTAAAAGATTCAGGAGCAAATTTAGTAATATGTCAATGGGGATTTGATGATGAAGCAAATCATCTTTTAATGCAAGAAGGTATATCAGCAGTTCGTTGGGTAGGAGGAACAGAAATAGAACAAATAGCAATGGATACAGGTGGTCATATCATAGCAAGATTTTCAGATATTAAAGAATCAAAACTTGGTTCAGCATATTCAGTAAAAGAACAAAGTTTTGGAACTGATAATCATAAAATGATAGTTATAGATTATGGTATTCAATTTAAAGCAGTTTCTATTATTGTAAGAGGAGGTAGTCAAATGATTGTTGATGAAGCTGTTAGATGTTTACATGATGCTATTTGTGTTGTTAGAAATATGATTAAAGATCCTAGAATTGTTTATGGTGGAGGTGCTGCTGAAGCATGGTGTTCTACTGGTGTTGCTGAAAAAGCTGATAGTACTAGTACTATTGATCAATATGCTATTAGAGGATTTGCTGAAGCACTTGATCAAATTCCTATTGCACTTGCTGAAAATTCTGGTTATAATGGTATTGAATATTTAGCTAATTTAAAAGCTTTACAAAAAAAAGATTATAATCCTTGTTTAGGTGTTGATTGCCTTAGAAAAGGTACTATGAATATGATGGGACAAGGAGTTTATGAAGGTTTTAATTCTAAGAGACAACAATTTCAATTAGCTACACAAGCTTGTAAAATGATTTTGAAAATTGATGATATTATTAAACCACATGATATGGAACAATTATAAGGTTTAATCAATATATGAAAGTAAAAAATTTTTAAAATATTTTTTAAAATAAAAATATGAATATAATATTTAAAATTGTTTACATAATAAAAATTAAATAAGTTTAATTCTTAAATTTTGATGAATAGTAATTAATAAGATAAATTAAAACATCATTTTTTTAATTATTAATTATATTATTTAACTTTAACATTTAATATTTTATTTAGTTTAAATAAATATTAATTAAATATTTTAAACATATTTATTTTTTCATTTTAACTTTTTATTTTATTGATTTAAGAATAATCCATAATATTTGTACATATTTATTGAATGAGGTAATATATAAAAAATATTCATTAAAAAAATTCCAAGCCACATTCCTTTAATTCCAAAATTAAAAAGAAAGCAAAGAGAAAATCCAATTGGAATAAATATTAACGGGAAAATTATTTTATATAACATAATATTATTATTTATATTTATTCCTTTAATATATCCTTCTAAAGAATGAGTTACATATTCTATTAAGATTATTAAAGCAAAATATTTTGATAAAGCAATAAATTGACTTTCAAATTTTACATTATTATCTATTCCACTTATATAAATATTTCCAATATTTTCTTTGATTGTAAATAATAATAAACTAAAAAATATTGAAATTATTAAAATAACTATTCCAAATGTTTTAATAAAAGTAACTTTTGTATAATGAGAATGTTTATCTTTAATACTATAATATTGAATATAATTTTTTAATGTTGAAGATAATCCTCTACAAAAATTATGAGAAATTAAAAAAATATTTAAAAATATAATATTTATTGTTAATTGTTCTTGACCTAAATAAAAAGAAAAAAGTAAAAAAATTCCTATAGGAAAATAATCAACAATACAATAAAAACCTCTAATTAATATTTTATGATAATTTTTATAAACATATTCATCAATAAAATTACCATCTGGAATAAAATAAAAATTAAAAGTAGATTGATTAATAAAACATTCATCACCAATTAAAAAATTTGAACAAATATAACATATTAAAGAAGAAATAGTTATTGAAATTGTAATTCCTTTTATAAATAAATCACATTGATAAATTAAAATATATGATATTAAAAAATGTAATAAATTAAATAATACAATAAAACCTAAAGCAGAAGGTTTATTTTCAGTTTTTTGATAAAATTTGAGATTTAAATGAAAAAATAAGTAAAATAATAAATAAATAGGAGAATAAAAAATTAGATCATTATAAATTTTATTAATATTTGAATCTAGTTCTACTTTATTTAAATCATTTCTATATAATAATCTCATTGTTAATTTAAAAAATAAAGATATTGGAAATATGATTAAGATAATTAATAAATAAATAATTTTCTTCAAACAAATATATCTTTCATATTTATTACAATGGAAATTTAAACTTTTTATTATTCCTAAAGAAAAACTTAAACCAAATAAATTTAAATAACAAAATCCTATTTGAAAATAATTAAAATCTATAAAATTATATTTTTCATTTGCTGTATATTTAGAATGACCTATTAAAAATAAATTTATAAATTCAAGAATTGCATTTTCAATTAAACATATTTGATTAAAGAAAGAATCAATTAATATATCAGAAGCAATTGATATTTTATCTTTCTTTTCTTGAACATCATCTATAATTGAAAGATCATTATCTGTATTTATTTTACGATCTTCTTCTAAATAAGCCATTAAAAAAAAAAATTATAATTAAAAATATAATTAGAAAAATTACTTTTAAAAATAAAAATTTATGACAATTATATTAAATTATAAATATATAATTTTTTATTTTCCTAATATCATAATTGAAACTTTATGATATTTTTCTTTAGAAAATTTTCTATATGTACTTTGAAAAATTGTTTTATTAATATTATCAACAAAAATACAAATATCTCTTGCACATTCTTTAATATAATTTTCATTTATATTATTTTCTCCATCAATTAAAAACCATTTTTTATTATATGATTCTTGATAATTTTCCATTTTAAAAAACTTCATAACAACATATGCACAAGCACAAGAAATAATTGAAGGTTTATATTTTTCAAATTTTTCATCTATTAAAAAACTTTCCATTAAATATTTTCCCATTAAAATTTTAGTTTGATCAAAGTTTAGGTGTAATGATATTAATTCAAAAAAAATTAAAGGTGATGGATATAAAAATGAAAAATTTAATTTTTTTAATATTTCATTTTCCATATAAATTACATCTTCTTTTGAATAAGAATTATCTGTAATATAAATTAATTCATTTATTTTTGGAACATCAATTTCTTCATGTTTACAAGCAATTAAAATTGAAGAAATTCCTAATAATTGAAATTTATTTTTTGATATTATTTCAAGAGATAAATATTTATCTATTATAAATATTATCATATATAATGTTTGCTCTTTTAATTTAAATTTTAAATGAACATCTATTATCCAATCAATTAATATACTTCTTATATTAGAATTTATTTCATTTTGATTTTTTAAAAAATTAGTTATTTTCATTGCATTATTTTTTTCTTCTAAAAGTAAATTATTATATATTAAATTTAGATAATCTTTAGGAATTTGTGGATTATTTATTTTTTCTAATATTTCAAGTGGAAAATATATTTTATCAAAAGGTTTTTTTATATTTTCATCTAAAACAAATGGTTGTATTTTATTTGATTCTTCAATTTTATTTTCATTATAATTGTTATTATTTAAATTTGAAATTAATTGTTTATCAATATTTTTAATATTTTCTCTTGTTGTAATGAGATTTGAAATATGTTTTTTATCCAATATTTCTATTATTTTTACTATTTTATGTAATTGCTCTAAATTTATTCCATTATTTTTTATAATCTCTATTCCTTTTGATAAAGAAGGATATTTTTTATATTCTTCAATTAATTTCTCTGATTTTGAATTTAAATATTTATTCTCATTTGAAAAACAAATTTTTTTTTCATTTTTTTCTTTCTCTAAATTAAACATTTCATTTTTAATTAAATTATTTTGACTATTATTATTAATTAATAATCTTTTTTCATTGCTATAAATAAATAATTATTTTTTACTTATTATTTAAATTAATACTTTTTGAATTTTTGACATGACCAATTTTTTTACCTTCAATACAATCATTACTTGAAAATAAAAACGTATTAGAAAAATTATTTTTATTTGAAATTTTTGTTTTAAAACTATTATAATTTAGAATTGATGATGTAATATTTTCTTTTTCATTAGACTCACATCTTATATTTTCTTTATTCTTTTTTAATTTTATTGAATTTCTATTACTAAAAAATTTAGAACCTGAAGGATATTTTTTAACATAAATTTGAGTCTTAAAATATTAAAAAAATAATTTTTACTTTTAATGAATTTCTAACTGTAAATGAATTTTTTGATATTATTTGTTTTGATATTTCATTTTCATATAAATCATTTTTTGAATTTTCATTATTTAATAATATATTTTCTTTATTATCATTTTCATCTGTTTCTTTTTGAATTGTAGTATGCTTTGGTTGTGGTATAAAAATCTTTTTGGTTTTATAACGAGGTTTTTTACAAAGCATATATTTATTTATTTTTCTTTTATGAAATTAAATTAATTTTTATTTTTTAAATTTAAGAAATTTAATTTTAAAAAAAAAATTCAAAATTATTTTTTTTAATTATTTATTTCCTAAAATCTTTCTTTAAATTAATACTATCTAAACCATCATTTTCTTCATTTATAATACTACATCCTATATATTTATTTCCCACATCAACTCTTTTTCCATCATTTTTAAATTTTTTTTGATTTTGAATCAAAAATTTCATATTTTTATCACCTACAATATTATCTTTTAAAGTATTAATTTGGTTTTTATTATTATTTTTTTTTTTATTAGCTCTAAGTTGAGTAAATCCTTTGTCATATATAGTTTCTGGAAGTTGTTCACTTTCAATAGTTATATGATCAATAGTTTTATTATCAATAATTTTATTATCAATTTCAAATTCTCTATTACAAATTTTACATTTATTATTAGTAATATTATTTTTTTTCTTACAATTTGGACAAAACCATAATTTACTTGAATTAATATTATTTATTGAACATAAAATTCCTAATTTTGAACTTGAATTTAAAGTTCTTTTATAATTCTCTAATGCATTTAATTTTTCATTTATAATAACAGATTTTGTTAAATTTGAATCACATATATTGAAATTGAAAGCAGGATTAAATCCATTTTTTTTATCTATTTCAATACATTTGTTATATTGTATATTATATTCATTTGTATGATAAACTTCATCTTTGTCAATTTCTTTATTATAAGATTTAATAGAATAAAACAAAATAACTGGATGAATGTGATTGAGTATTAAATAATCAATTAATTCTTTATATGAATTAAATTTTCTATATTTTATGTCATCACAAAAATACCATGAATTTTCATTATAAATATAAATTGCATTTGTATAATGATTATTATAATATAAAATTAATCCATATAAATAATAATCTTTTGTTAATTTTTTATCTACTTTAAATAAATTAGAATTACTTGTAATTTGAGGAATTAAAGTATACATTTTACAAATATCTGTTAATAAAGGAATAGGACTATCCCAAGTTAAATTTATAATTAAATTTGAACTAAATTGTTCATATTGTATTAATTCTTTGTTTATTTTTCGACTTTGACATTTACAATCCTTTATTTCCATATTATAATCTATTTTAGAATTTATCGTTTTTGAATAATCAAATATTTTATTTCTAAAATCTTTACTTTCAAATTTATCACAGTAATTTAAAATTTCAAATGTAAATATTTCATAAATAAAATAATTATTATCATAATTAATTGTATTCTTTTTTTTACATTTTGAACAGATTAAATTTTCTTTAATTTTTAAAGCGAATAATCTATGACTTATGCATTCATTTTTACAATTATAAGAACTTGAATTTTGATCATTTAACTTTTTTCCTTTTATTGTAAATAAATGCATTATATTAAATAAATAATTTAAAATTTCTATTGGATCTCCTGATTGATTAGCAATTATTACATCAGGAAACAATTCTGATAAAGTATATCTGAAATTTTGAACATTTATTATTGATTTTTCATTTTTTTCTACTGCTAAATTTTTATATTCTGTAAATAATTTTTTTAGTTCATATAAAGGATTTAATTTATCATTTTCATTATTTTCAAATTCAATTTTATTTAATTCTTCTTTAACAAATGGTGAATGATACAATATTTGAATAATAACGTTTATATAGCAAATATTACTACCTTTAACATTTTCTAAAGGAATTATGGTATTTATTATTCCTTTTTCCTTTATATTATTTGAATTTTTAGAATTATTAGAAATTGTTTTTTCTTTTTTGGAATCAAAATTTTCTTGTTTTTTAGTTTTGTTTTCTTTTTTGTTTGTTCCTTTTTTCATCAATTTAACCTTTTTTATAAATTAGTTTTTTTTATTTATTAAATAACATTTTTTTAATTATTTAAAATACAAATTGATAATTTTTAATAATTTATTTTTAAAAATTTCATAATTAAATTATTAAATTAAATAAATGAAAAAGTCAAAATCACAAAAAATATGCCAAAGTACTGAAACAAATAAACAAAATATAAATATTCAAAATTTAAATCAACAAACAAGAAATTTTCAAAATAACTCAAATAAAAATAATTTATGTTCTCATCACTTAAGTAAAGTTTCTTCAAAAGAAAAAGAAGATGCTTTAGATGAATTTCAAAAAATAAAATCTTATTTACTATCAAATATAAATATAGAATTAAATAATAAAGATTTAAATACACAAAATATTTTAAATTATATAATTTCTTTATTTAATAATTTACAGAATGAAATTTTTAATAATAAATTGAGTATAAAAAGTAAAAATATAGAACAAAATAAATTTAAAGAAAATATTGAAAATCATATACAAAAACTATTAAAGTATTTATCTAGTGTATTTAACAATATAGATTTAAATAGAAGAAATATTTTAAATAAATTTAACTCTGGATTAGAAAAAATTAACTCAATATTTATAAAAAATATTTTAAATACTCAAAATAAAATAATTACAAATAATAAAATAAGTTCAGAAAATTTTCTACAAAACGGTAATGTAATTTCCTTAATTAACACAGTTTCTAGATTAATAAAACTATATATGACCAAAGAATCAATTTTAATAAAACAAATAAGAGATAATATAACAAAAATAAATTCAATAAAAAATATAATAAACAATATAGAAGAAAACGGACTATTTTTTTTTAATGAAGCAAAAGATATATTTAAAAAGTTAAAAGAAATTCAAATTTCTTCATCAAAACAAGTTATATTAAGTCCAACTTTATCATCAGGAATTAAAAATCGACCAAAAAAATCTTTAAAAAATTCAAATTCATTAAATCATTTTAATACAAATTTAAAGAGTAATTATTTAAATATGAAAAATAATGGTTTCAACAATATGAAAATATTAGCAGCATTAGGGACATTAAATAATTCTTTTACTACAAATTCTTCAAATAATTTTTCAAATATTTCAATTGAAAAAGAATATTTAAATACTAATCCAAGTACTTCTATAATTAATAATGAAATAAGAAATAAATTATGTAATAATTTAAATTCAAGTGCAGAAAAAGAAAAAATTTTAAATTTAAAAAATAGTTTTATGAGTGTTAAAACTGAAACAAAAAATTCAGAAGAAAATGTATCTTTAAATAATCAAAATTTAGCTAATAATTTAGCAAAAAAAATTTTGGAATTTTTTAGAGAGATGAATAATCTACAAAAAGCAATTGTTCAAAAGAAAAATAATATTCATTTAATGAAAAAAAAATTTGAAATTACTAAAAAAAGTATAGAAAATTTTGCTTTGGAAATACAAAAAAAATATAGTAAAAAAAATAATAATAAAGATAATATTATTATAATTGATGACGAAGATAAAAAAGAAATTAATAATTCTATTGAGAATAAAAAAGAAAAAATTAAATATATTAAGAAATCAGAAAAAAAAAGTAATTTAAATAATTCACCAAATAATATATCAAAACTAAAAGATTATGAAATAACAATTAAAAGTCAAAAAGAAAAAATTCATAATTTATTACAATCTAATGAAGCATTAATAAAAGATAAGAAAAAATTAAATTCTGAAATTTCTATTTTACAAAACCAAATAAATGAAATATCAAAAATAATAAATGAAAAAGCAAAATCATTAAATAAAACTATAAATAATTCAAAAAGAAATATAATTCAGAATTTAAAAGAAATTTTAGAAACTAATAATAATAATAATAATAATAATAATAATAATAATAATAATAATAATAATAATAATAATAATAATAATAATAATAATAATAATAATAATAATAATACTAATAATAATAATAATAATAATAATAGTAATAATAATAATAATAATAATAATAGTAGTAGTAATAATAATACTACTGATAATAATAATTCTATAAAAATAATAAAACAAGAGATAGAAAATGGAAGCTCAACAAATAAATATTATGAAGAAAATATTCAATTAAAAAAATTATTTCAAGAATGTATAAATATAATAAATTCAATTGTAAAAAATAATTCTAAAAAATATTCAAATATTGAATTTCCTTCATTAACAGAAGATGATTCTGAAAGTGATAATTCAAGTGATGAAGATATAATAATAAGTAATGAAAATTCAAAATTAAATTCAAGTTTAGAAGAAAGTTTTATAGTAAATGGTGAAAATGTCAAAAATGCAATTGATTTATTTAAAAAATATAATAATGAAATGGTTGAAGTAATGAGTAAAATGAAAGATAAAATATACTCTTTAAAAGAAGCAAATAAAGCTTTAAATGAAATAATTCAAAGTTCAAATGTCGAACAAGTTGATGAAAAAGAATTAGTTAATTTTGATGAAAAAGATAATTTTTTTTTAAAAGATTTATGAGTATTTTTTTGAATACAAAATCAAAAATAATTTTTTATAATTATAAATATTATTATTATTATTATTATTATTATTATTATTATTTATTAATATATAATATGAATTTAATAATTCTTTTTAAATTATTATGATTAAAAAAATAAAATTTTAAAATCATTATTTTTTGGAAAAATTTGAGAAATTCAAATAATTAAAAAATAAAAATAATATATAAATTAATAACAATTCCAAACATTAATAATTATTCAAAAATTATCAATATCAAAAATTTATATTAAAATTTATCTTTAAAAAAATTAAAAAATAAAATAAAATTAATCTTAACTAGGATACATTTGATATGTACTAGAAATAAGTATTATCATATAAACAAAATTAAATATACATAAAAACATAAAAATTCTAAAATAAATTTTATTTTTATAACCTATACATTTCCCAGTCCAAGAACAATGATGATCATATCCAAGAATACATACATTACAAATAATACAATGTTTTTGTTTTAATGTTAAACTTTTTATTGTTCCACAATAATTACATCTTTCACTATCTTCATCATCTTTATTAGGTCTTTTAAATTGAATTCCAGGATTTAATAAAAAAGATAATAAATAACATGATAATTGAATTAATGTTAAAATTAAACCAATTATCTCAAAAATTAAATTTGTATGACCAAATGTAAAAATAAATATTAAAAAAGAATATAAAATAAAAAATGAAAAACCTAATATAAATAATCTCCATTCAGGACCAATTACAATTTGAGGTTTATTACTATTATTATAATATATTAATATTACATTTCCTTTTTTTTTATATTTAAATTTATTTTTTATATTTATTTTTTTATTAATAGGTTGTAAAATTCTATTTTCATTTATAACTAATTTATTTTTTTCTGTTTTTATATTATTTTGTTCAAATTGAATTGTTAATTCTGTGTCTGATTTATAATTATTATCAATATTATCCATATTTTGATTAGACATTTCTCCTTAATTATTTTTTTTATAATTTTTAAATAAAAAACATCATTATCATAATATTTAATATTTAATTTTTTAAATAAATTAATTATATTAAAAAATCTAATAAAAAAAATGAAAGATAATAATAGTTTTCAATTTGATGAGGATAAAATTGAATTCATTTTCTTATTAAAAAGGTTATTATGTATTCCAAGTTTTTCTTTGTTATTTAATTTTTTTATCTTGATGATTGTGAACAGAAAAGTATTTCCAAATAATAAAAAAATATTCAATATTATAATTTGTTTTAGTTCAATTCTTCAAACTTCATCTAATTTTTTTCATCCAAATTATAGTGTTTTTAATGTAAATTGCTTATATACAAATTTAGTTAATTATGTTTTTCAAATTGAAATTATCTTATTAATAATTGTCTTTAATATATTTTCAATTAGTCAACTTTCAACAAAGAAGATAAATAGGTTTATATTATGTATTTTTTCATTATTATTTGGAATTGGGTATTTAATAATGTAAATATTTATTTATTTTTTTTATAGATTATTCATTAATGGAACCGTTAATAATAATTCTTATTATTGTACTTTTTATTTTAAAAATTATGATAAGATTATAATTATTGCTTTATCTGTTTTAATTGTTTTAACAGAAATTATTTTATTAATTAAAATTAAATTACATGAAGCCAATGATGAAGCTGCTGAAAGAATTTTAAGTGATTTATTTTGTAAAAATATATTTAGATTCTTTTTTTCATTAGTTTTTTGTGCAAATTTATTTATTGAAGAATATGAAATTGGAAAAAATATTTATTGGTTTGTAATGATTAAAAATTGTATTGGGAGTTTACAAGGAACAATTTTATTTTTCGTTTTTTTCAAAGAAGAAAAGGTTATTAAGATATTATTTAAATTTGAAAATATTAATCTTCCCAATAATAATAATAATAATGCTAATAATAATAATAACATTAATAATAATAATAATAATAATAATAGAGATTCATATTTTGTTGATTATGATGATGATTTAGAGGATTTTTAAAAATAATATTATTAGTATAATAAATGTTTAAAATTTATTCAAATAATTTTTTATATTTATTATTTTAATATATATTAAAACTGATAAATATTATTTAAGGTTTATTTTTAATAGTTAATAAATATAATATAAAACTACTTTATTTATAAAAACTAGATTATATTTTGTCAAATAAAAAATTATCCTTTTCTTTAAATTCAATAATTAGTTTCATATCATCTTTTATTGAAGGATTAATTTTTTTTTTAATTTTAAAAATTTTATTATCAAATTCATTTAATAGATAAAATCTAATTATTCCAATATCAATTCCTATTTGGATTAATGAACTAAAATCTTTCATATTTCCAATATAACTTTTCACTTTTTCATAAAATAAATAGTCTCTTCTATATTCTTTTGATTGATTTCCATTTAACCATAAGGAAAGAACTGTTAAATTCATTTTCCTTTTTTGTAATGTTGATGGAATTTCATTTAAATTAACTTGAGATGAAATATTAGAAGTATCGACATTTTTTTTTTCTTTGTTGGTTTGTAAATCTGTATAAAATTTACTTTTTGTATCTTTTACACTTAATAATGCATTTTTTGGAGTATGAGATACTCTTTTTAAATTAGTGATTCTATTTGATAAAATACTATTTTTTTGAAATGGTTTTAAAGTATTATTTTTTACAAGAATTAAATTATTTATATTATTACTTGAATTACTATTATTAAAATTACTAGATATATTATTTAAATTTAAATTTGTTTTTGGTACATAAGAACAATCAAAAATCTTATAAAAAATTTCTAAATTTTCAATTTTACTATGAAAATAATCTAAAATATTCCTAAAAAATAACATAATTATTCTAATGAAAACTATAATATTTGCTAATATTTCAGGTATTTTTATATAATATCTTATATAGATTGAATAATCTTTTGTATAAATTAAATTAATTGTAAAAAAAGTTGAATCACCACCTTCAAATAAAAAATCTGAATTTCTTAAAATATATTCATTTTTAATATTTTTAATTGATAATAAATTCTTTTCTTTATATTTTCTTAAAAGCCAACCTTTATCATCTTTAATTTTATTTTCTTGAATATAAATATAATTATTTGTCAATAAATTATATGAAAGAGAATATTTTATACTTTTTAATGCAAATCTAATTAAATATGAAATATTATATGGTTGATGATAAATTTCAGGATATAAAATTTCAATTTTATAATTAGAAAGATTATTTATAAAATTTTTTTCAGAACATAAATTTATACTATTTGAATCATTTGGTTTATAAATTAATTTATTTGGACATAAATTTAATTCTAAAATATATGACATTTCTTTATTTATATCTTCTCCAAAATTATAATCAGAAAAGTTAAAGCAATAAAAATCTTGAATATTAAAGTTATTTATATCAATTTCTTTTTTATTTAAATTACCTGATTCACATTTTGAAAATTTAATTTTTTCGATTTGATTTGAAATTTTTATTTCTGATTCATTTTTTTTCCTAGTTAAATAATATAAAACAGGAAAAATTTTATTTGAAAAATCAATTGAATGTTCAGTTATATTTATAATTCTAAATGCCAAAAAGAAATTTCTTGATTTTAATTGAGTTATTGGATAGTTTAAATAATATTGTTTTGCATAATTTATAGTTGGTAATTTTCTATTTAAAAAATCTCCTGCAAAATAAATTATAAAAAAGAAAGATAATATTATTGTTATAATTGTTGATATTTGACCATATAAAGTTGATATTTGTTTTTGTTTAAAAAAATTTAAAGTAAATTTATATGAATACATATCAATACTTGAAAGAAATGAATTTTTTACCATTTCAATCTTAATTTAAATAAGTTTTTATAATATATTAATTTATTCAAATTAAAAATGTCAATATTTTTATTCTATATATAAACCTTCACATATATTAATATAATTTATTTTAAATTATAAAATTTATATTTCAATTAAACTGTTTTATCATATTTTAATTGTAAAATCATAATTCAAAAAAATTTTTATCATAATATTTATTAAATGTATTAATTTTAATAAAATGATTTCAAATCTAATTAATATAATTTGTATTATAATTATTTTTATATTTTATTTTCATTTCAAAACTAATTGTTATAAAAATAAATTATAATATCAATTTTTTTCATAAACATCAAAAAATAAAAAAATAAAAAAAATAAAATTTATATTATTGAATATATATACTCACATAATAAAAAAATTACAATAAAAAAATGAAATCATATGCTTTAATTCTTCTTGCAATAATTTCTTTATCTCAAGCCTCAAGTTCACCAATTGAAGTAGTAAAATGTTTAATCAAAAGTGAACAATTACAGAAAGATGTATCAAAAGTAGTTTCAACAATTTTATCAAAAGATTATATGAAAATTTTACAAACAGTTATTGAAGTTTTTCCAACTGTTTATTCAGAAGTTACTAAATGTTTAAATCAAGAAATTCAATTATTTTCAACTATGAGAACTTTAGAAAATAAAAAACCAAGTGAATGTGTTTCTAACTGTTTTAAAGGATGTCATCATTTAAAAAAATATTTTGAATATAGAATCTGTGCTGATGATTGTATTGAAAAAAATTGTAAGGATAAGAAATAATTTTTATTTTATTTTAAAAGATTTTTAATGTGAAATTTTTTTTTTTCTTTATTTTAATATTATTTTATTTTTTTTTAAAGATATTTTTTTTATAATATTGGAGATAAAGAAATAATTATTAAAAAATATTTATTTTATTTCAAAAAGCTATATTTTATTTTAATTAACACCCTCTCTTTTTAATTATGTTTATAAAATAAATATAGATGAACTAAAAAATTATCTGAACGATTTATTTATTCATTTTTTCATGTTTTTATTTATTTTTGAATTATTTAATTTTATTTAGTCAATATATATATTGTTTGATAAAAATTGATAATAAAATTTTAAAGTTTTATCTTTCTCATTATTTTAATTTATTTACTAAATGCATTTATGAAAATTATATTTTATTTTATTATAAAATAATTTATTTGAAGTAATTTATTAATGTTAATTAATTAAAAAACAATCAAAATTTTAACTATCACATTTTAAAATAATAAAGATATCAATATAATGAAGATGAAAATAAATCAAAATTATCTAAATATACAAAGAGCAAAATACTATTATTAACAATAAATTTGTTTTTTAATTATAATAAAAATTTATATAAAAAATATTTTTTTAAATTAGAAATTTAACAAAATATTATTGTTATTTAATTCATTTAAATATAAATTAAATTAAATATTTTCAATAATACAATTATCAAAATTTATTAATATGTGATTAAAATAAATATTATTTAATTTAATTATAATTTATAATAATTTATTTTCATTTATTCAATTAATCATTCTCATTGTTTTTTTCTTTTAATAATAATAAATCATTTTCCATTAACTCCAAATTTTTTTCAAAACTTTTAATTTTTTCTTGATTTAATTTGATTTTTTTTAATATTTTTTTAATTTTATTTTTTGTATATATAATATTATCATCAATATTATCATTGTTATTTCTTCTTTCAAGTGAATAAATATCAATTTCTTTAGGTGGTTTTTTTTTGTTATAATCAATTTGTTTTAAATTTAAATTTGGAATTTTTTTTTTTAATTCTTCAGAATAATAATTTAAAGAATTTTTATTTAAATCAATTTTTGTTTCTAAAACAAAATCTTCATCTGAATGTACATCATCATCTATTATTATATCAGTTTTAGATTCATCAAAACTATTATTTTCTAAATTAGTAATTTCATTATTCATATTCGTTTGTATATTTATCTCATTAATTTGATTTTCCTTTTTCATATTAAATTTTCTATTTTGAAGAATATTAATTTCTTTATTTAATTGTTTTAATATATTTGTATTTTGGTTAATCTTTTTTTTTGTTTTATTGAATCTTTTACATTTAACATATAATTTGTCTTGATTATATTTTAAATAATTATAAAAATCATCAAAAATTTCATTTGGTTCATAAAATAAATCCCTTTGAGATTCAATATTATAATAATTCTTTTTTATACTTTTTAAATTTATTTGTAGAACTTTTAAAATATTTTGATTTTGAATTAAACTATTATTTAATAAAAAATTATCCTCTACATTTTTCTCATATTCTTCATTAAAAACAAGTTTTTCAATTTTATCATTTAAATTTTTTACCTTAATTTTTAAATTTGATACAATTAATTTATTTTCATTAATATTTTCTTTTAAATTATAAATATAATATGATAAATCAGTTTTTATTTCTTCTTTATTCATGAATTGTTCTGTATAATATTTTTGAACTAAATTTTTATTATAATTAATCCAATATTGAATTAAATTTAATTTATTTGAAATTAATTGATTTGAATTTATTTCTTCATTTGCTTCTGATGCCAAAGAAGATAATGATCTTTTTGTATTTATAATTTCTTCTTCATTCATTAATTATAATAATTAATTAATTTAAATAATTAATATTTAATATATTAAAACAATTATAATTCATTAATTCTTTAATAAACATTTCATTATTTTATTATTACTATTAATATTTTTTATAATATAAATTAGTAATAAAAACAAAAATATATATTATTTAACTTATATTATTTTAAATAAAATATATAAAAAATAAAAAAATTATTATAAAATTTATCATTAATATTTTTTTAAATGTGAATACCATGTATTAAATATATAATAAAAACTTTAAAATTTTTGAAGATATAAATAAATTAATATTTACATTTAACTGTTCATTTTCAATTCATTATCTTTATTGAATCAATACTACTTATATTTTCCAATATAGAATCTTTATTATTGTTTTTATTTTTTAAATATTGTTTGACTTCTTCAGGAAGTCTTTCATATAGAGCATTTCTACAAACATTCATAACAACCATTGACCCAATAAAATAAGTAATAGCTGATATGAAAAGTATCCAACAACCACTTTGTAAATATGCTCTAACTTCGAAACAAGTATCATGACCATTTAAAGTCTCATGAAAATATTGTTTAATAAATGGATTAATAAAATCACATTTATCACCAACAATAAATTCAGTAAATTGTCCAATTTCAACAACAGCTGCAATAATAGAAATAACAAATACATCTAAACAAGACCAAGCATTAAATATTTCACTAATTGAATAAAGGAATTTTTGTATTTGTCTTGGAAAAGGTATAAGCCATAAAATAATAACAATAATTAAAGTAGAAATTGGCATAACAAATACAGTTAAAAAATATATAATTTGAGTAAAACGTATAGTTTTATTATTTGGAAATTCATATGAATTAGGAACATTTAATCCTAAATCAAAAACTGAATAATCTCTTTGAGCAGATATATCTAAAAGTCCTAAAGCATAACCTGCAAGTCCATGAAAATGAAAAGAGAATGAAGTAAATAATGAACCAAAAATTACTAAAATTAAAGTTAAAAAGAGTAATATTGTAATAATAAGTTGAAAGTATTCTTTACTTATATATTTACTTTCTGCAAATGTTATAAGTGATTTATATGATTCAGCTTTTTCTCCTTTATTTTGATCTGGATGTTCATCTAATCCTCTATGTAAATGAGTAATAATATGTGAAAGACCTAATGAAAAACATGTTCCTGTTAAAAGAGTTAAAAATCCATATGCTGCTAAAACATATACATCAACATATACATTTTCTTTAACTCCTATTCCTGTTATTGGAAATTTAACATCAAAATGAAATGCTACTAACATAAGAATCATAACATATGAATCAAGAATTGACCATTTACCTGTTGCATCTAAAAACATTAAAACTGTTTCTCTTTTTTCTTTTTTTAAAATTGATGTTGGAGTAATGAATGAAATTAACATCATTATTAATTTTAAATAAGGCCATATTCCAGAAAAGAAAGCTATTAAAAATGAAAGAGGATAAACACCTGCTTTCCACATATCAGTTACACTATTAACAAGACCAAAATCAAAAAGTGATGGAATTCTTACTTTTCTTCCTACTGTTAATAAAACATAAACTGATGCACCAACTCCACTATTTGAACTAATAAACATTGCAATATTTAATAATATTAAAAATGGAATTCCAATTCTCCAAATAATATTAATGTTAGGATTTAAGAATAGACTTGCACCTTCTGAATCAGATCTAAAAAATTCTTGTAAACATTTAACAGATGAAGTGATATATGCATATGCTACATTAGAAATATTTGATTCATTTTTATTTTCATCAATTCCTTTTTTGCATCCAGTACCAAAAATATATGGATAAATAATAATAAATAAATATAATAATAAAGCACCTGTAACTGCACAAATTGTAATAGGAATATGGATTTCACTTTCTTCATTATCTTTAATATCTTCACATTTTGTATTTATCATATAATTACTTGTTACATTATTAATTTTATTAATTAAAGTACTATTAAGTATAGCATTTATAAAAGCAGGAATTTGATTTTTATAACTATCAATAAATAAACCAACTAAATCATTAATAAGTTTATCAATTTCTTCTTCTAATCCAGCATTTCCAGCTTGAAGTTTTATATATTCAAAAGATTCATTTAGATTTAATTGATTAATTCCAGTTCCATTTTCATCTAATAAATTAATTATACATTGCAAATTAAGACATTGTTTATTGGAATAATTATCAACTTTTCCTGAATAAGAAGGAAGTTGCATTTGTCCCCATAATGAATTATTAATTAATTTTGTAGATAATATAGCTTCTTCATATAAAACAGCATCACTTGTAACAATCCCACTTTCTTTTTCAAGTGTAACTTTAATAGAAAAAGATAAATTAATTCCAAGAACTTCTAAATAAGTATTTGTATCAAGTTTAACTGGACTTGATTGATTTGGAATTAAAGCATTAAATTCACCCCAAGTATTTAAACCAGTTAAATTAAGATCTAATATTCCAAATTCAACATTTCCCAAAAAATTATCTTCTTTATCACTTATATTAAAATTAAATAAAATACTTTGATTATAAAAATCATGAAGATGAATTTCACCAGTTCCATTAGATATAATAGAAAATAAATGATTGAAACTTAAAGGACCATTTGCTCCTGTAAATTTACTAAGTAAAAATCCAATAACATCAATAACAGAACTATTTCTTAAATCAACAGGTTTTTGAATAGAAACATTTAATGGAATAGGTTCAGAACCATTTAAAATTAAATCATTAGCTTTATGAAATAATTCAGTTAATTTATTATCTATTAATTCAGAAACCATATTTGAAACCATATCAAGTATATTATTAAATATAGTTGCTTTTATCAATTCAATAATGAATTTCATAAAATTATCTAAAGTTTTATGACCAGGAAATGAGATAGTAATTTTATTTTTATCATTTATATTCAATTTTAAACCTTTTGTACTTACACTTTCAACAAGACCATTATTTGGGTTTTTATTTAATTTCAAGGGAATTGTACTATAAACTGTTTGAGCTGCAATATCAACTGTTAAATCATTACCCAAAGTTCTTGAAATTGAACAATTCATATGAATTCCTATATCATTTATTGATAAATTTATTCCATCATTTTCTTTTTTAGTAGTTATACTTCCTAATAAAATATTATCTATTGTAATATTTTTCATTTTTACTCCATCTACATCTTTTTCAGGAATATTAATTACTAATTTTTTTAACCAACCACGTAAACCCCCATCTTTTTCTTGATTAGTTGTTACTTTTATTAAATTTAAAATGACAAATACAAAGAAAAAAGTTTTAATGTTAAGTTTCATTTTTTTTAATATTAATTCCTAATAGATATCATATATTTTTTTTTAATCATGAAAATTATTAAAATGATTTAATAAAAATTTTTATTTTGTTAATTATAATAAAATTAAAATATTTTATACATCTTTTGAATGTTCCCCCACATAAAAAAATATATTAATTAATAATAATAACTAATCACAATAAGTTAAAGGAATTCCATCTTCAATTTTATGTAAACCAGTTTTTAAAAAATTTCCAGAACTAGGTTCATGAATGCAATAATATCTCTTTTCACCATCAATATTATTTTTAAAAGCCAAAAACATAATAACATGTCCAGAATTAGGAAAAGAAACAATATCTCCTGCTTTTAAATCTTCATTTTTAATTTTTTTAAAATTTTTATTATTAACATAATCTTTTGCTAAAGAACATTTAATTTTAAAACCTGCTAAATTATAACAAGCATAAATAAAACCAGAACAATCAATTCCATAATAAAATTGTTTATTATTCCAATCTAAATTATCATAAAATTCAGGATTTGAATCATAAGATAATTTACCAGTTAATCTTGTAGGTGCTCCTAATTTTTTTACATTTTTTAATGTTACTATATGACAAAAATTTGTTTTTTCTGATGCACCGTGTCCTCCTCCAAATATATAAATATATCTTTTATCTAATAACATTTTTAATGCTTGAGTTACTACTTTTTTTTGAACATCATTTAATGTGTCTGTATTTAATTTTAAAGTTTTTATTTTTCCATCTTCTGAACCTGGAAATATTAATATGTTAGATTTTGATGGATGGTTTTTATGTGAATGATGATTTGGGTTTAATATATCTTCTAATGTTTCCATTTTTTTAATTTGTTTTTTTTTATTATGTTTTTTATAAAATATTAAATTTTATTTTATTTATAGTTTATTATAATTTATATTTTTTATATTTAATATTGTTAATTTTTATATTTTTAAAAATTAAAAAAAATTAAAATTAGAAACATAATTTCAAAATAAAAATTTAATTTTTAAACCCTATTAATTATTTTTAATAATTTTTTCTAAAACATCATTTAAAAAATTAAAATCACCTTCATTACAAATAACAGCATCATATTTTTTTAAATATTCATCATTTAAATTTTTTCCTTCTTCAACATTATTATCAAATCCAATTCCTAATTTTAATTTACAATTAATATCTTTAATAGCATCAATATCATTGATATGATCTCCTGTAAATAAAATATATTTATTTTTTAATTCTTCTTCAGAAAAAATTTCCTTTATTCTCTTATCAACAATTTCACATTTATTAAAAGTATAAACTAAAGGTTTTTTATAATCAATCACACAATCATTTTCATCATAATTAAATTCATTTGTTATTATATGAATATTTTTCATATTTATCTCATTATATAAAATTTTAAGAGTATCTTCAATTGGTTCTTTAATTCCTCCTGAAATTAAAATTAAATTAACATTTTGTTCTTTTAAAATTTCAAAATATTTTTTTGTTCCATATCTATAATAAAAAGGAATTACGTTCAATATTTTTTCCAAATTTTTTGAAATAAAATCTCTTTTTAAATGAAGTGATGATATTAATTCAATATTTTTACCAAATCTTTCTTTTGTTTTTTCATCTCTTATTTTATATTCAATTGTTAAATCATCTTCAAATTTTGATAAATCATCCCATAATTTCTTTATCTTTTGTCTTATTTCAATTGGAATTTCAGGACATTCATTATAAAATGTAAAACCACAAAGTAATTGTTCTCTTTCTTTTGTTTTTTCATTTATATGAAATCTTCTTGTAAATGTATAATCAAAATCTGATACTATTATTAGGTCTTTTATATGTATTTGTGATAATTTTTCATCAAAAGAAGGATTTTTTTTTATCACAGGATTTGATTCTGGATGAGGATATTCTAAAGAAAAGCTTTTCATTTTATTTTTTTTTTCAAGGATTGGTGTTTAAATTTTTTTTCAAATGACTAGTTATGTATTTATTAATTAATTAATATATATGAAATGATATTTTTGTTAAATTAATTAGTTTTATATATTAATGTTATTTAATTTGTAAATTATTTTTCTATGTTTGAATTTTATTTTATTTATTTATAAGAAATCATATTTTCATTATAATAAAAATAATTTAAATATTAAATATAATTGAATATTAAAATAAATATTTTATTTTAATGATATTATCATAGAGAATAAAGTTAAATTAATTAAAAAAATATATAATAAAAAATAATGACATTACTTTTACGGTCTATAGATAATTTTACAAATACTCAAAAAGTAAAAGAAACAAACTTAGTTCATCAATATATATTTCCATATAACTATGATAAAATGTTGAATATTATAAAAAATATTCAAACATTTGGTAATTTATTAAACTTTATAGAAGGAAAAATAATATCAGATCCAATATTATTAAAAGGTCAATCAAATTTTGCTAAAAATACATATTTTTTTTTGAGATATAAAAGTCTTATATCATTATATATGAAAGTAGTTGATATAATTGAAACTGAATATTTTTTTAAAATACATTATAAAATTTATAAAACATCTCCTAAATTATTAGATTTTAGTTTAATTTTTAATTTACATAATATATCTAATTCATCATCTTATTTTACAATGATATTTAATATCCCTAAAATTGATTTAAATCCTTTTTTTGTAAATATATGTCAACAGGCTCAAAGTTATTATATGAATATTTTAACGAAAGCAATTTCTCAAAATAAATTATTTACTTTTTATAATACTATTAAAGTAATCAATATTGATTTTGATTTCATATCAAATTTATGTTTACATTATAATTTATTTAAATTATTTTTTCCAAGTACAAAAAAATTAAAAAATTTAACATCTGAAGAAAATAATGGAATTTTATATGAAAATCAAAGATTTAAATTAACATTAAAAGAAAAAAAAACTTTTGAAAGATTACCTCATAATATGCAAATTAATGTTAATTCAATTCAAAATTTAAAATCACAACTTTTAATAATTTATCATATGGAAAAATATGATGAATGCCATGAATATCCACATCATTCAATCAATTTTTTTTTAAAAAGAATTTCTCCAAATAAAACCTTTTGTTCAATGAAAACTTTATTTGATTTTCCTGTTTCAGAAGAATTTTTTGGTTCTATTGGAAATTATTCTCAAAGACTTGTTCATAATTTAGAAAAAGTTTGTATGGATTATAAAGAAAGAAAAGAAAAAAATTTTCATGAAAATATGAATTAAATAAAATATATTAATGAGGTGTAAAAATTATAAATAATTGGATATTATTATTTTTAATTTTAATAAGAATTTGAAAGGAGAAAATGAAAGAAAAAATAATTACGAAATTATTTTTTTTGATAATTAATTTATAATAATTTAAATTAAAAACTATATAAAAAACTATAAAGAATATTAAAATAATTATTATTATTTTTTTATTTATAATAATTTAAATTTTAAAATAAAAAACAATAAAATTAAAATATTTTTAAATCCATAAAAGAATTTAAATAAAATTAAAACAAAAAAATTTAAAATCTCAATCTATTATGTGAATTCATCCAATAATCTAATGTACATTCATCAGCATCACTTAAAAATATTCCATGAATAAAATATAAATAAGCACTTCTAACATCATAAGAATCTAAATAAAAACAATGATGATTAAAATTAAAATCTTTACTAATATATTCCAACCTTTCAAAATAAGCTTTAACATATGTTCTCCAATTTTCATGAATATTTTCATAAGGATGTTTAACTTCACCTTTACTACTTCTTTTACATTCAACTTCTTCAATATGTTCACCTTTATAAGTAGAACTTTTAAACTCACAAATATTCATATCATCATAATTAAGAATAATTTTCCCAGGAGTAACATAAGTACATTTTCCATGAAGAATAACACCACTATCACAAGCAAATGGATTTCTACAAGGTGTTTGATCAGGTAAAGAACCTAATTTAATACATCTTGGTAATTTTGTATTTAATATTTTATCATTAAAAAAATTAACATTATGAGTTAAATCATATGTAGCACAAACTAATCCTTTATCACAATTACCAAAACTTCCATTTATTTCATCTTCATTATCTCTCAAAATACAAACTTTACCTTCTTTAATAAGAGGAAGACAAGTTCTCTTTTCAAATTTAGATTGTGAATAACATGCTAAATTTGGTCCACATTGATTTGTTTCTGAACATTCATCACCTTCTTTTAAACCAATACATATTCTATTTAAACAAATTCCACTATAACAATCACTGTTTAATTCACAATAATCTCCAGAGAAACCTGGAGGAAAATTTTTTACACATGTTCTATATTTTAAACCTTTTAATTCTTGACAATGATATGTTGGGTTACATCGAGTAATATATGTTAATTCATATTTTATTTGAGAATTCTCTGAAAAAATTGTATCTACAGATAAACAACGATGTGATAAATGATTTGGAGCACATTGCCATACTTTTACTGTTTCATATGATGAAATTGATGAGAGAAAAAATGGTAAAATGAAAAAATACATTTTAATTTTTTTTTTGTTACTTTTATATATTTTGACTAATTTTTTATAAAAAGATTTAATTAATATATTTAATATAAAAATTTTTAGTAATATTTTTTTACCTCATTATAAAAAAAATTAAATATTTTAATATTTAAATATTTATTGAATATTAATATTATCTTCAATATAATTTTCAGATTCTTTTCCAAAAGATTCAATAGCATAAATTTTTACATTAAATTTCCCTTTAAGTTTATTAACTAAACCTAAACTTATAATTTTTTTCCTATCAGAAGGCATTAAAAAGAAATCTGAAAAATATAAAAATTGTTCTTCTTTCCCATTTTCATCTTTAAATATTATTTTATAGGAATGAACAAAATTAGGATGATAAGCTTGTTTAAATTTAATAATATTTTTATCTTTAATTTTTTCTAAAACAATTTTTTTATCATCATCATTATCAAAAATAAATTTAGGTCTAACACTTTTTTCTTTTCTTTCATCATATAAATATCTAAAATTATTAATATTAATAGGAACATCAATAATCCAATCATCACCATAAAATTCATTTTTTTCAAAAGAAATTCTTTTAATTAAAACTTGTTTATCATTAACATCACAAATTAATCCCATAAAATTTTTAGCAGAAATCATTAAATCATCAAATTCATCTTTAACAATATTTCCATTAACTTTTCCACTTTCTAATTCAATATAACTTAAACTTTGAGTTTGAATATTAGTATATTTTTTTTGATAAATACTTCTTTCATCAATTAAACTAAAATGAGTATGTCCTGAAAAATTAATAATTTGAGGATATTTTTCAAATAATTGATTTAAATTAATTTCACCCCATTCTTCACTTCCATAAGAAGTATTTTTTGGTGGAAAATGTGTAGTAACAAAAATAGGAATTTTATCATTATCTTCTATTGCAATTTTAATTTCTTTTTCAAACCAATTGTGATTTTTATTTGGATTATCTAAACTACCATCTTCACATGACCAATTAATAAAATGATATCCATTTATTATTTTATGTGAAAATGGTTTTTCTTTTGTTTTTTCTATAAATAATTTTTGCATTTGTTCAATTTCTCCTTTTACAAATTCTAATCCATTTTCAATACTGTAACTTAACCAATAATCATGATTTCCCATTATTAAATTTAATATTGGAATATTTTCTTTTTTTTCATTACCATAAACAGTATTAAATTGAGTTAAAAAATTGTCATAACATTCTGGATTTGAATAATCTGCAATGTCACCATCAATTATTAAAACATTTATTTTTTTTTCTTTTAATATTTCTAACGACTTTCTTAATGAATTAGAAAAATATTGAAAAGGATGATTTAATGATAAAGGTATTAATTGTGTGTCACCAATTACTCCTATTTTTAAAGTTTTAGTATCACCAATTTTATATTCTCTTATTTCATCATATGGATTATATAAAGTCATATTATTAAATATTATTTTATTATAATATTTTTAAATAATAAAATGATGTTTTAAATTAATTAAAGAAAATCAATTAATTAATAATAAAATTTAATATATATTTAATTTTAAAATAAAAAATGGGATATTTTTTTTCTTCAGTTGATATAAAACAATCATTACCTGATGAGTTAAATTCGAAAAATGGAAAAATAACAAAAGAAGAAATATTTAAAAATAATGAATTAATAGGAATTTATTTTTCAGCACATTGGTGTCCTCCTTGTAGGCAATTTACTCCTAAATTAGCAGAATTTTATAATAAAATTAATTCAAATGGAAAGAAATTAGAAATTATTTTTTGTTCTAGTGATAATGATGAAAATAGTTTTAATGAATATTATAATTTAATGCCTTGGACTTCAATTCCTTTTAATTCTCCAGTTACTAGTTCTTTAGGAAGAAGTTTATGGATTTTTTCAATTCCTAATCTTTATATTTTAGATAATAAAGGTAATATTATTGATAAATATGGAAGAGATACTTTTTGGAGTCAAGGTGAAAAATCTTATGATTATTGGAAATCATTAATCAAAAATTAATCTATTTATTGGTATTTTAAAATAATAATTAATAAACAAAGAAAAAATAATTTTAAAAATTATAATATATTTTTATTTATTTTATATTTTTTAAAAAAATTATATAAATGATAAAATTTTTTATTAATTTATTAAATAAAAGATTTATAATATATTTTATCATTTATTTTGTTATAATGATATTTTGAAATTATATTTTATTTTAATAAAAAAGAATAATTATTTCTTATATATATATTTTGACGTCATAAATTAATAAAAATATAAAAAGTATTTATATGAACCATTTAAAAAATAAAAAATTTTTCATTATTATTATCCTATTCTTTGGATTATCAAATATAACAACTTATTCATTTAAACAATTTAAAATTAGAAATTTATTAGAAACTTCAGCAGTAGATAAAATATGTTCAAAGACTTCATCTGAAGTAAAAAATTTTTTTGAAAGTGGAGGTACATCATTAGATGATAAAGATTTTGAAGATAATGAAGAATATATTCAAAAATTATTAGATTTAATAGAAGGAAAAGGAGATAAAGGGGAAGCCTTAAATAAATATTTAGAACATTTAACTCCAATATTATTTTTTATTGTCTTTGGAATTGTATCAATATTAATATGGCCAATATCCTTATGTTGTATGTGTTGCAGATGTTGTAATAAATGTATAAGATGTTTTTTTTGTTGTTGTAGTTTAAGAATGAAAAAATTTTTAACAAATTTATTTTTTTTTGCAGCTTTAATATTTTTTACAATAAGCGTCATTTTTTCATTAGTTGGAGTAATAAGAATTTTTAAATTATTTGAATCAATGGATGATGCATCATGTTCATTATTTAAAATTATTACAGAAGCTGTAATTGGACAACAAACAATAAATAAGCCAAAATGGGGAGGTATTGAGGGTGTTAAAGGAATATTAATAAATTTAGGAAATGCAATTATTACTTCAATGCAAAATTATAAAGATGTTTTTAAACAAGCAAAAGAAAATATGGATCAAAAAAAAGACCTTTGGATATCTGGTAGTTTAGAAGATTCATATACTCAAGTAAATTCAAAAAATTTTGATCTTAATTCTTTTAAAATTGAAAATGCTCAAGTAGTACAATATAATGGAATAATTCCTGAATATGTTAAAAATTATGGTCCTTATACACAATCAAATACATTTTTATATAATTTGAATAAAGAGTATAATACATTAACAAAATTAAGTTATGAAGCTTTAGATAAAGCTTATAATTTAGTTGACACATCTTTAACTGATAGTGTGGCTAATAAATTAACTGAGAGTACAAATGATATTTCTACTCTTGGAGAAAATTTTGATAAATTAAGTGAAGATATTGCTGAACCTTGGATGAAACATCAAGATAAAATTAAAGATATTACTGAAGGACTATCTAAAGCAATTGTAACTATTGTTTTTATAACTTCTATTGAAATTATTATTAATTTAATTCTCCTAAAATATCAAATATGTAGTAGTTTTAAAGTTATTTTTACTTTTGTTTTTTATGTTTTTTATAGTTTATTATTTTTATTTACAATTTTAGTTTTTGTTATTTTTGGTATTATTGGAATAATAGGAATTGCTGCAAAAGATTGTGCAAGTGTTGGTCATTTTATTTTTAGTAATGATAATTTAAGTAGTGAAAATCCAAGAGTTTTAAAAAGTGGAAAATCATCTACTTATTTAAATACATGTGTTAATGGTAATGGTGACTTAAAAACTGCTTTTGGATTTGATAGTTCAATGAATGATTTAGATGAATTATATCATTTAGGAGATAAAATTACTGAATATTTAGATACTATGTCAATTAGTGGTACATCTATAACTATTCAAGCATTTCAATTATTAGATTATGGTAATAAATATTTAAATTTTAAATATTATGATGCAAGTGGTAATGAAAAAAATGTTTATAGTATTGTTGATGAAATGAATAAATATACAAAATTTGATAGTAAAACTTATCAAGATGTAACTTCAAATTATTATAATGAAATGTGGAGTATATCTTCAACTTCAATTGGTGGTTATACATATTATAATACAATTAATAATGCACAAACATCATTTAATTCAAAATATTTATTAAATGTTTATGATAATTGGGATTCAGATTATTTCACAACAAGATATGGAAATTCAGTAAGTTTAAAATCTACAAGTGGTTATAGTTCAGTTGCAGAAGGTATAAAAACTTTATATTCAGTTTTACTAGATTTGAAAGATAAAAATAAAGTAATATATAATGAAGTTAATACAGTTAATTCAAATTTAAAAAGTAAATATTCAGAAATTATTAGTTTAATTATTACTGCTTTAACTACAGCTGCTAAAACAATTGAACCTTTAACTGATGCTGTAGGTGATTTTTTAGGTAATGGTACTAATTCAATTTATTCTATTATGAATTGTGCATTTATTGGTTATGATATTAAATTCTTATTAAAGCTTTTACATGATGGTATTGGAAATGATTTTTATGAATTTGGATCTATCATGATTACTATGGGAATTTGTATTACTTTAGGATTATATCTTTCAAGTTTACATTTTATTTTCCAAAAAGATGTTTTTATCGAAGAAGAAAAAAATGAATGATTATAATAATATTATTAATAATACTAATAATAATAATATTCATTATTATAATAATAATAATGAAAATAAAATATAGATTTTGGAAAAAATAAAAATTATTTTTATTAATTTATTACTTCTTCAAAAATAATATATTAATTTTTTTTAATTTTTAAAATAATATTAATATAATAAATAAATAAAAGAAAATGAATATGAATAATAATATTTATTAAATTATTAAATCTAATTTTTAAACAAAATTATAATATGAAATAAAAATATTTTAAAACATTATTTTGAAAAAAAATGAAAATAATATATTTATTAATTTATATATCAATATTTCAATTTTTATTCAAATTATCAAATACTTATATTATAATACCTTTTACAAGTGAAATGTCAAAAATTCCAAATGATTTATTACCAAAAGATTTAATGGATAAAATAATATTTAATGATTTATACACAAACATAAATATAGGAACACCATCACAACCGCTTATATTTTATATTAATTTTAATTCTTATCATACTTATATATTAACATATAAACAATTAAGACAATTTAAACAATATAATCAAAATATATCATCAACATATATTTTATATAATAATAAATCTATTTTTTTTCAAGGAAATGAATTTAATACTGCTTTTAATTCATCTGATAAAATAACAATTGGTAAATATCTTAAAGATTATGATTTAGAATTTTTATTAATTAAAGAAGAAAATTCAGATACAAAAATAACTTTTGCTGGTTCATTAGGATTTAAAGTTGTTGATATAGGAGAACCAACTGCATTAACAGCAGGATTAATTTATAAATTAAATAATCAAAAATTATTAGACAATCATAAATTTACATTAATTTTTAATAAAAATAATAATTATGAAGGAAATATTATATTAGGTAAAAATATTTATGAAAAATATATTGATGATTATTATCATCATGGTTATTGTATTATTGATTTGGATTATAATTATCATTGGGGATGGAGTGACTTTGAAGTTATTATGAAAGGAAAACAAATTAAATTATATTATGTTTATCTTAAACCTGAAAATGGTGTTATTATTGCTTCAAATCAATTTAAAATCTTATTAAAAAAAGAATTTTTTGAACAAAAAATTAATGAAAAAAAATGCTATGAATCAAATGCTAAATATGATTTTTTTTATTGTGATGATGATGTTGATATTAATATTGAAAGTTTTAAATTTTTAAATAAAAAAAATAATATAACTTTTGAAATTAATAAAGATGATTTAGTTTATTCTTATTATGGGAAAAAATATTTTTTAATGGTTTTTAATAAAAATTTAATGAGTAATACTATTTATTTAGGTATACCATTTTTAAAAAAATATGATATTATATTTGATCAAGATTCAAGACATGTTGGTTTTTATAATTTTAAAATTGATTTTAAAGAAGAAGATATAGAAAATAAAAATAATGATGATAATAAAAAAATAATTCCTGAAGAATTTAGAAAAAAAGATGATTGGAAAATTATTTTAATTATTATAATGTTCATTATTATACTTTTATTTATTTTTTTAATTTTTTATTTATATAGAGATATGAGAAGAAAACAAGTAAAAGCATTTATTGCAGGATTTGAATATTCTGAAATTTAAAGTTTTTATATCATATAATAATAATATTTAATATAAAAAAATTAATAATAAATATAAAAATGAAATTTTAGGAAATTATTACCTTAAAAATATATTTATTTTATTTTTTAATTTAATTGTTATTTATTTTTTTTCTTTATTTTGATGAGAAACAGTAACTTCATTTTTATTATTACCACTTGGTAATATATTTTCTAATGGATTAGATACATCATCTAAAAATTGTTTAATAACATTTCTTATAAAGTTTTTGAAATTTTCAATTGCAGGATTTATAAATTCTACAAATTTTTCCCAAAAAATATTAATAATTTCATTTAATTCATTATCTAAATTAATATTTTCCTCAACTTTATTTATTTGATCAACCATTCCTCTAAGTTCATTCATAGTTTGTTCATCAAGTAAAAATTGTTTAAAGAATGTTTTTATATTCTTTTCAAATTTATATAAAAATGCTTCAATTGTTTTTGGATCAAATGATTTTTTAATCATATCATTTGTTATTTGAGCAATTTTATCTCCCTTTTCATTAATTCTTTCTAAATTATCTTCTAGTAATTTTTTTCCTTCATTTAAAAGATTTTTTCCTTCTTTATTTAAATTATTTTTTTCTTCTTCTAATTTATTAATAAAATTTTTCAAATTTTGTAAAGTAAAATCATTATTTTTAAAAACATCACTAACAAATTTTACTATATTTTTTTGTCTATCAATTATTGTATTTAATTTTGATGTAGCTTCATCACTTAATTTTTTAACATCTTTTTTACCTGCATTAAAAGCATTTCTAATTTCATTTGTAATTGAAGTTAAAGAATTTCCAATTTCTTTTGTAAAAACTCCAAATGTATCATCAATATTTAAAAATGAATCAAAAATTGTAATAACATTAGTCATATCAACCTCTGATGCTTTTTTTTTAAGTGATTTTTCTTGAAAAGTATTTTTTGTTTTATTCATAAAAGATTGAAATTTTGATTTTAATGAGTCCATTTTTCCATTAATTTGTTCTTTTACTTTTAAAATCAATTCTCTTTTTTCCATTCCAATTTCACCTCTTTTCTTTAATATAATATAAGTTTTTAATGGTTCTCTTAATTGTTTTTTAATTAAATGCTCTAAACTTGTTTTTATTTTATCTTTAATTTTTTTTACTAATTTATCAATAATATCATCAATTTTATATTTACCAACTTCTTTTATTAATTTTTTTAGAATAAAATTTTGACTTAAGTTAACAGCACCATTTTGAATTAAATCACCTAACATTCCAGCTTTAATACCAATTTTTTCTTTTATTAAAGGAAGTTTATCAATTAAATATCCTCCTACATATTTAAATCCTAATGTAATTGCTAAAATTCCAATTTCCCAAGATTTTTTTATAAAAAAATTTTTTAAATCTATACATTTATTTTCAGTAAAACTATCAATTGCTTTGAAAATATCTTTTATTCCTGTTGTCATTAAAGTCATTCCAATTGAATTAAAAATACCATTTGTATTAAAATATAAAAATAATCCTCCTAAAGTTTCACATAATCCAATTGCTAATACAAATAGTTTTTTTAAAAAATGAAAGAAACCTGTTTCTATTGATAAATTATAAAGTTTATCTAATCCAGAACTTTTAAGAATAGCAACAGAACATATTTTTATATTTTTATTTCTTGCAATTATTTCTATACTTGTAGATTCTTTAATCGAAATATTTCCTGATTGTTTTATAATTTCCATATTTCTTTTTAAATATTCTGAAAAAATATCTAACATTTTCATTTTTTCTTCAAATTGTATACTTTGTTCTTGTAAATTAAAATTAATATTATTTAATTTTGCAATATATTCTGCTAAACATCTTATTCCCATTAATTGAGTTTTAAGTTCTGATTCATTTAAAGTTAATATATCCTGTAATTCTTCATTATATTTTTCTAATGTTTTTTTATCATATTTGTTTTCTTCTTTAAAATTATTTATAATATTTTCGTAAATTGCACCAAATGTAAATGTATAATTTCCTTCACTTTGTGAAATTTCTCTTAATTTTAATTTATTAATTGGATTTATTGTTTGTTTTAATTCTCTTTTTTTAAATTTCTCAATAAATAAAATATTAAAATTATCATTAAGATATTTTAAATCAGTTTTTTCATCTTCAAATTTTTGTTCAAATTTCCATAAACTCCATTTTTCTTCAATATCCTTTAAATACATATCTAAATTTTCCTTTTTATTTATATCAACATTAAAAGTAGGTTTTTTTTTCTCACTTTTATAAAAATCAATAAATTGATAAAAAATAGAATTTTCCAATTTAATTCTTTCAATTTCAGTATCAATTAATAAATTAACCATTTCTTTCTCATTTTTATCTCTAATTTCTTTTAATTCTAATAAAGATTTTTGAGAACAAATAAACATTTGAGCAGAACCTCTTAAACCACTTCTTGCACTTCTTCCAAAAATTTGAGCTTCAACTCTATCACTTCCAGGTACATCAAATCCAATATAACAAATATGTAATCCTCCATTTTCTTCAACTTCATTAGTTAATTTATAATCAGTTCCTCTTCCTCCAAGTATAGTAGCAACAATAACATCACCTGGACTTAATGAATTTTCAATAGAAGAATTTTCCATTTCTATATCATTTCTAGTATATAATTTTACTTTTGTACTATTTATTAATTTATCTAATGAACTTTTTATATTTTTTGCTACTATTATAACTGGACAAACTACTAAAACTGCTCTTCTTTTTATTATTGCTTGTTCATATATATTTTCTATTATTAATTCATACCATTCATCTTTATTTTTTATTATCTTTGATGGATATTCTATAAATCTCTTTTTTTTAAATGGAGGAATTATTACTAATTCACTATTATATACTTCACTTAATATTTTATTTGAATTTTCTCCTCCTAATGTTCCTGTTAAACCAAAAAAGTTTATTTCTTTATTTTTATTTTGCATATATTTATTTAAAAAAATTATATTTGATAAATAATTTGAAACTAAATTTTCATTTTCTACATAAAGACAATGTTTAATTGAAATAAATTGTGATAAACCCTTATCCCATGATACTCTTTTCATAACTACACCTGTGTTTCTATAATCAACTGGACAAACTTTTTTTTTCCCATCTAATTCAGAAATTACATAATTTATTCCTTCAAAACATTCATTTTTTGCATAATATGCAGATTCACAAAAATCATCTAAATTATTCATAACAAAATTTTTTAAAAATTTAGGTAATTTAATTTGTAATATATTTTCATTTACTTTTTCTTTAATACAATTTTCAATTATTTCATTTTTAGTTTGTGAAAAATTAAAAATATTTTCAAATGTTTCTCTACTAATTTTTTTCAATCCATCAACAATTAAATTTCTTTTCATATTATTATTATTATCTTCAATTCTAAAAATATAATTATCTAAATCATTTGAATTAACTTCAATATCAATATTATAAGTAACTTTAGTATCAACATTTTGAAAAGTAAAAATATTATTTTGAAAACTAATTAAATTAAATTCATCTTTAACATAACCAACTTCATAAAATCCATTAACATTTTTAAATTCAATAATTTTTTGTTCAAGAATCATTAAATTAAAGTAAATAAGATAAAAAACAGGATTTAAATATTCATAACCATTAAATTCAGTAACTAATCTAGTAGAATTGAACATTTCATCAATACAAATAGAGTCAACTTCATCAATAATAACACAATCAAAATTACGATTTCCTCTTCCTCCTTTTTCTCTAAATTCCCATTGTAAAAATCACCTTCAAAACTTGAAGGATCACCATAAACAATATCACTTTCATAACATAATCTAACTTTATTTGGTTTTTCATAATCATTTTGTTTTGTTGTTGAGGATTTTAAATTAAATAATTCATAATATTTTTGCTTTTCTTTTAAACTTGCTTCTGCTAAAGTTATTGAACTACAAATTATATCAACTTTTAATCCTAATAATGCTTTGTATGATGCTAAAATTGATATTATTGTTGTTTTTCCTTCTCCTGTGTTTATTTGAGATAATAATCCTTTATTTGGTGATTTGTTTAACATTAATAATAATGATATTAATTGAATATTTCTTGGTTTTTGATTATATATTATTTCATTTCCTTTTGAAAGAATTGATAATATTTCTATTTTATTTTTTTTCTC